>MU223455.1:174654-179654 GCA_018584345.1 Thuja plicata | reverse complement strand
AATATTAACCATATTTTAACCAATATTTACTAGGAACAATAGGTCATTACCACATTTCAAACATCAGTTAGTCCATCAACAACTCACTTACAAGTATCAGGAACCAATCAAATAAAATTGTCATCCATTAGTGTGACTATCATTGCCATGAAAGTTACAATACAAACATGTAGTCCATTATCCAACTCATTTATAAATCCTTTAACCTGTACTTCTATATGGTATTAGATATGTCAATCCCTCACTCAACCTTCTTATGAAAATAGAACCCTTCTACTTATCAATTACAATTAGTTCAATATAAAATACTGTCAAAAATAAGAAATCTACTGTGTTCTGCCCGCTAGGGCATCAAATTTATCCTTCAAGAAAAGACCATTTAACTTGCAATCACAATCATTTTAAAGGTATGTGAGTGCACTCCAAAATAATAGAATAACTTTATTTTTGAATAGTTACAAGGGTATGTGCAGCAAGATGGGGGACCAAAAAGGTGCCAAACTTTTTTTTGGTCCCCCAAAAGCCATAGGGCGTACACCCTATAGGGCGCACGTGCTATGGCTTGATTGCCTAAGCCTAAGGCTTGGGAAATCAAAGCTAATATGGCATGCGCCCATGCGCCCTATAGGGCGTACGCCCTATGTAACATTATGAAAAATTCTTAAAGGAGGGAGGAAGAAAGCCCAAAAGGCCCTGCTAGACCAATTTTAGCACTAGGCCAATACGTAAAATGTAGCTTAAGTATAAGTTACATACTCTTTCTTTCTTATACTTAAGTTACATTTTATGTATATACTTCATGGATGTTTGAGAGTGGTTTCAGTTTCATAGGAGTTAAGATAAAGATTCTGGATTTTGAGGGTTTTTAGGAAATTTCAGACTTAGCCAAATTTCAGGAATCAACACATTGTCTTGAACATGATTCTCAGTGGACTATTGATTATAATCTTAAGCCCTTGACTTGATTAAAGACACTCTTTAGGGTTCTTAGTGGTTGTAATGTATCATATTGGGTCCTAAGTGGTCCTAGGTCCCCTTATGACCCATTACGGCCCCTTAGGACACATTAGGGCCTCTTAAGACCCCTTAGAACACAATAATCATCATAGGACACACTAATGGGCTCTACTGTGTACTAGTGTCTCATAAGTGATTTTAATGGGTTCTAAGTGGTCCTAGGAACCCTTAAGACCCATTACGACCCCTTATGACCCATCAGGACACAATAGGACTCATTAGGACCCCTTAGAACACATTAATAGTCATAGGACCTATTAGAGAGAGAGAGAGAGAGAGAGAGAGAGAGAGAAAGAGAGAGATGTATATGCTAAATTTGGCCTTGTTACTTAGCCATACACTTCAACATAGACCTTGTTTATCAACCACATATAGAAGTGAATATGAGTTATTCATCATGCATGCTTGTATGATTTGACTTGTTGCCTTCTATCTAGATGGGGTTTCGAATAGCTCTCAGAATGAGAGTCTCACAACCATAGACCAATCTAAGAATGAAGGATTTTTCTCTATGAATGTGATGCAATGCAATGCAAGATTAACCTAAGAAATTGAAAGATGCAAGATTAATCTAAAAATTGAAATGAGATTAAACTAAGACATGATTGCAATGCATTTAATCTAAGAAATTAACATTAATCTGTTGCAAATGAGAGCTTTTAACTAGAAATGAGATGATAAAATGTAGTAGCAATTCATTATTCTAACAATGCATAAAAAATGACTGGGGGTTTTGAGTGAGAAATGGGAGCTCTTTTATAGATTGAGAGCCTGCACAGAATAGAAAGTTTCCTTTTTTGAAATAAAACAGATAGAAAAGCTAGTTTAAATTAGCAAGATTTCTTTATAAGAAAATAATAAATTGTTTTCCCTTAGCTTTAACTATTTTCTTTCTTTGATTGTAACTGTTTTCTTTCTCTTTAAAGCACAGTTAATTCAAAACTTCTATTTCTGAACTGAAGAGAAGATTTTTGAGAGAATATTTAATTAAATAAATAAAGCATGACCTCATAAATGTGTTTTTCTCAATTATTTGAATAATTAAATTCAATTTTTGAAATGAGGATATTTATTTAATAATTAAATATTATTTAATCCCTTTTTATGTATTTTAGCTAAAAGGGGTGAATTTAATTTAATTAAAGTGCTAGGACTTTATAATTAAATTAATTCAATCATAGGGTTTGTTTAGCTAATTGATAGATATTTAGGAATTAAATATAATGTATAATTAATGCAGATTTAGGATTTTTCACATTTGACACTTAGGTCGAGTAGAGTCAGTCAAAATTCAAAATTGTTTAGTACAATAGGACTTTGATGATTCAGAAGAATGACAAATGCAACAAAATTGGTTAGGGTTGCAAGATGCCAATTTTGGGGTGTTACATTTTGCCCCTCTTTGAATTGATGTGCGAGTAGCGCATTGATTCAAAGAATAGTCTGATGCTTGAAGCACAGAAGAATAGATTTTGAAAATTGATGATGCAAAGATCGATTGATGAAGATTTTAGAGTCATCTCCAAGACAGAGCTTGACTCTCCGAAGTCTAGGTTAGGTTGCCAAGACGTCGGTCAAGTAGAGTTTTTGAGGGTCATCTCCAGAATGAATCTTGATCCTCAAGAATCTGGGTTAGAGTGCCCTAATACCTAATAGATTGAAATTTCAAGAATCATCTCTAGAATGAAGCTTGATCCTTAGGGATCCAGGTTAGATTGTCCAGATACCTAATAGATTGATATCTTTTCAAAATACTATCCCCAGAACGAGGCTCAACCTTTAGGAATCAAGGTTAGATTGCCCCGATACTTGTCCAAAAAAAAGATAGTCAATAGAGGTCTTTAGGAATATCTCTAGAACGAAGCTTAGTCCCCCAATATCTAGGTTAGATTGTCCAGACACTGGATAGATTGATATATTTCAAAAGACTGTCCCCAGAATGAGGCTCAATCTTCAGGAGTTAGGGTTAGATTGCCCCAATACCTATCCATAAAAAGATAGTCAATAGAGATCTTTAGGACTATCTCCCGAATGAAGCTTAGTCCCCCAATATCTAGGTTAGATTGCCCAGACATTGGTTAGATTGAGTTTTAGAATCATCCCTAGAACGTATTGGAGTTGATGAAAACTATCAACCCACAGCTCCCAAGAACCACCTATATGCAAACCTGTCACAGAAAGAGAGAAGCAAAAAAGCTATGGAGGCCAAAAATAACATATTGATGGAAGAGGAAACATGTGCAAAAAATGGAGAAAAAATCTCAATGCAATAACATCCTCAATTAATTAATAACCATCAAATTGAATAATTTACAAAGAGGGAATCCTTATAAAAGGATACCGAAACCCTATATGGGAAAGCCTAAAGGGAAAATCTAGGTTGCATAATAATAATTAATAAAAGAATTAATTATTATATGCCTAAAGTTTAGCTTAAGTAAAAGAGAGATAATAAAAGACTTAATAATTTAATCAATATGATTTGATTAATAAGTGGAATCAATTTATTACTCTAACACCTCCCCTTAAGATAAACTTAGGGAGAAGCTAAAAACCTAGAAACAGCTACTAAAAGCAGGAAAAATGGGTCCCGGCAACAAAGCCTGATGAGGTACCCAGTACAAAAAATCTTTGTAAAGAGGAGAAAAGGAGAAAACCCACTGGGAAAAACCCCTCTCCAAAAAGAGACGAAGCCTAGTGAAGGACAAAAGAAGCCTCCAAACTAGAGAAAGTCCCAGAAAATAGGAACAAAGAAAGAACATGTAGAACACCTTTGAAGCATGAAGCTACAAACACTATCAAAAAATAACTATTGGAACCTCCACTGTAATAGAACATGATCAGGTAGAGAAGACTTTAAACAAAGCCTGAAGAGCTGATCAATGGAAGAATGCCTCCAAAAAAAGAATGAAAGAAGAGTGTCCATATGGTAAATGATCCATCTCACTGAAATGCATAGGTACCAACCATTGCATTCACCTAGTACATAGGAACAAATACTTAATACATAGATCACTCCATCGAACCAAGGAAGCATTAGAACCAACAGGAGATACTCCCCATAATGCTGAACATGGAGAGGTCTGACAGGAACACTGAAATGCAATGCCAAAAACAACTGCAAGAAGAAGAATTAGGAACACCAATAGTGCAGAAGAAGGTACAAGCACAAGATAAAGGGTGGTGTCAAAGTAGAAGAAATGATCTTCGAGAAACACATCATGAGGCTAATGTCGTGGAAGGGACACTCACTTAACAAAGGTGGATGAGCACAAAGGAAAAAAATCATAACTCCCCCATGGCACTTTATAACTGAGTGCGAGTACAAACAAGCACAAGGTGTACAAGATCCTAGATATGCAACTGCAGGCACTTTATTTCAGTGTGTTTACAAAAGAAAGCTACCAAAAAAGGTGTATACAATGTTCACAGAAGGAAACAATCCCAGGACCTGAAACATCCAAGATATCTACCAGGATACCATAAAGTAAAAAATTGAATACATAGATACTTGGAGCAGAATCTGGGTGTGAGACCCATAGAAGAAGAAAGAGGATAGAACCAACTTTTTGACGCCATGTGGAAGTCGAAAAATGGAGTCCAGAAGAGCAAGATATGGCTCCCAGAGTGCAAAAAAACTGTTGAATTTGAAAGGAGAAAAAACTTGCAAGATAGAAAATTTAGAAAATTATCCTTCAGAAAGATGTCTGTCTCAGAAAGAGCTTTCCGGCAATATAAGGAAGTCAAAAGTCGGCCTCCGTTTGCTCCAGATATGAGCAAAACACCACCGAGAGGTCAAAACAGAAGTGAACCTCATGAAACCTCAGCCAAAATTGGCGGAGCCCTGCTAAACTGGCAAATCCTCCAAAAAGGATTTTGCCTCCAAATTTCCCACCAAAATGGCAGAAAAAAGTATTGTTTTTTTAATAAATAAAAAATAAAAAAACATTATGTTTTTTTTTTTAAGAAAAAAAATATAAAAA
>MU223455.1:157340-174630 GCA_018584345.1 Thuja plicata | reverse complement strand
AAATAACACAATTTTTTTTTTTTTTTTTTTAATTTTTGAAAAAATTTAAAAAATCTTGGGGCCTATGGTTGCTAACATCAACGACATGGAAACCGAGGCGGATTTTTGCCTCAAAAATGTGCCAAGGTCATGCAAGCAAAAAAGAGGGCCTAGATTTCAACTGTGTCCAAATAAGATGTGCCTTATATGAAAATAGGGGTTTTGGGGGTATTCCGGACACAACCCAGATGCCAGTGTTTTCTCAAACTGTTCCAAACAATAGATCCTCCCCAAAACCACTAAAATCTAAGACAAAAACTTCTCAAAAACATAGATTAAAGAACAAGGCCAAATCTCTCATGAAGAGAAAAGGGGGATGAAGATCTGGAGCTCTGATACCATATTGGAGTTGATGAAAACTATCAACCCACAGCTCCGAAGAATCACCTGTATGCGAACCTATCATAGAAAGAAAGAAGCAAAAATGCTATGGAGGCCAAAAATAACAGATTGATGGAAGAGGAAACATCTTGTGCAAACAATGGAGAAAAAATCTCAACGCAATAACATCCTCAATTAATTAATAACCATCGAATTGAATAATTTACAAAGAGGGAATCCTTATAAAAGGATACCGAAACCCTAAATGGGAAACCCTAAAGGGAAAATCTAGGTTGCATAATAATAATTAATTATTATATGCCTAAAGTTTAGCTTATGTAAAAGAGAGATAATAAGTAACTTAATAATTAAATCAATATGATTTAATTAATAAGTGGAATCACTTTATTACTCTAACAGAACGGAGCTTGATTTTTAGGAGTCAGGGTTAGATTTCCCCAATTCCCAATAGATGAGTTTATGAGAATCATCTTCAGAACGAAGCTTGATCCTCAAGAATCTGAGTTAGATTGCTCAGATACTTAATAGATTGAGATTTCGAGAATCATCTCCAGAACGAAGCTTGATCCTCAGGGATCCAAGTTAGATTGCCCCAATACCTAATAGATGAGGAGATGTAAGGAACAAAGATGCCCCTATTGATTGTGGAGTATCCAGTTTTGACTGTGAGGTATAAAAAATTGAACATGCCCCAAGTGATGAGATGCCCCTAGCAATGAGGACTTTTGAAAATCAGATCAGATTGATTGGAATAGATTCAATGATGTAATCATCCTGTCCCCTCGGGAGACAAATGGAAAGATGACATGTCATAATGATGATTGAGAGCGAGACATCACAGATAGATGTTGAATCAAAGATCAAGAAGAACTCAAAATAGATTACAGAAGATTGTGGAAGATTCAGAATCAATTTTGAGAGATGTCAAGGTCTATTTGACCAAGTTTGACTAGGGTTGACTAGAGTTAACTTTTGATGAAAAGAGTCAAAGATTTGAGAAAATGTTGATTAGATAAGATTCTGACAAGAAAGTGACGTCAAAAAGTTGACTGCACAAGCGTCTGATCACGTCGGTCCCAAAAATTTCAAAATGCGATTTTGAGCTATATAGATGTGTCAGATTTTGATTTCAATCACGAAAATGGTTTTAGAGCGGTCAAATTAGCTAGTGGTGAAATTTTCACGCAAATTGGAACACTTTTGAAAATGAGGTCAAAACCTATATATGAGTCCAAAAGGTCATTTTCAAATCATTTGCATCTGTTGACTTTTGAGAAAAGAGCTCTGAGCAAAAATGGTGGTCCCCATGTGCACTCATTGTTTCGAGCGATCCAGGCAGCATAGTCAGCCAGCAGCGTATGGACCCCTGGTAAGAGGTCGATTAACCTCTCTGTCATTTCAAATTTCATTGCTTTCGGTTAATTTTTGCATCTTTTTTCACATTTTTAGATAGTGGGACGTGGGTTCTTGCATGAAGAACTAGTGTCTTCACGCGGCTTGTGAAGAAAGTTTGCACGAGAAACTGCCAAAAGGCCAATTCTCATGTCAGTCGGTGGGTATCCTCGCACAGGTTGGTACCAACGTTTGGCACGGGAAACCCTTCGATAGGGGGGTTTCTTGCGTGAACATGTATGAAACTTCACACGGGGAAGAAACTTCATGCGAGCTGAGAAACTTCTTCACACGAAATGCTACTTCTTTGCATGGAGAAAACTGAATAGGTTGAATGCAAAATGAGTCTGTGTCACGTCCAATTGCATTTGCATTAGCATTGTTCCTATTTGTAGGATGTTTGTAATTTATTAATTGTCATGTTTGCATTGATTATCGTGAATTATGAGCCGATTACTGATTGTGTGTTTTTGTTTGCATGTCTTACAGGTTGAGTTCCCGGATATAGCCTTTAGGTCACATCATCCTACTATTAGTGGGCTTGTCCAGTAGCTGGATGATGCCGAGATTGTGCATATTGATAGTTTGGGCCTATCACATCTCTGTGAGATACCCGACATTTAGGTTAATCACGAGTTATTAGGATCATTAGTAGAGTGTTTCCATTCAGAAATGAACACCTTTCACCTTCCTCAGGGCGGGATGACAGTGATGTTGGAGGATATCTATAGGATTCTCAGGATACCCTTCCATGGTCCTAGAGTGCAGTATGAGGTATAGTCGTGACCAGGTACACTAGCGCTGCAAGAGATCTTGCAGGATGAGCTTGTCATGGGTAGAGCCAGACCATGGGAGGAGTTAATGAGAGAGTATGGGCCTAGACAGTGATTGGACATGGTTTTGGCAGAATTCCTTGGATGCTATCTGATGCTGGATTGCGGGTAGCATGGTTTCGGGTGCGGTTGGGGCCAGATGTTATAGTGGATGCAGGAGGAGCCAATCAGATACAGATGGGGGTAGTGTATGTTAGCCCACATGTATCATGAGATGCATGAGATCGCCTATAGAGAGGCAAAGAGTATGGAGGTAGGAGTATTCATTCTACACATGTGGGCATGGGAGCACCTGCAAGTTACCCGATCTATGTGCAAGGACCTGAGACAGCCATTGGAGCCCTATATATATAGTTATAGAGGTTTGATTACCCAGCCCGCGCTAGGTAAGATAGAGTAGTGGCAAGCTCAGCTCGATGATCTGGTTGTTGTGACATGGTGACCATGGAGGTTGATAGAGGATTGGGATGATGCCAGCAATCAGTTGGGGTACATGCTTGTTTCACGGCCTCTCTTCAGTCGAGCTGTATCTGTTATTGGGCAGTTTCCTCTGACACATATTTGGCAGCAGTTTGGTTAGGCACATGAGATTTCACAGGAGTATTGTTCTTATGCTCATTTTGTTGATGAGCTTAGGAAGGGATGGTCGGCCAAGTTGGATACTAGTCGATGCATGATTGATATACAAGCCCTAGCATAGACTTGATGGGATTATCTAAGCGTGATTACGGAAGGCGGCATGACTCAAGATTTCATGGAGCATTTTGTGACTCATCCCTTCCCACAATTTATGGATCCAGTTAGCATGGCAGTGCCAACATAGGTAGTGCACCCATAGGTGCCACAATAGCAGGAACCAGTGCTGCCACCACAGTAGGTTCCATGACCACCACCACAGTAGGTACCATGGCCATGCACTGTACAGGTGGATATACTTGTACGCAAGAAGTGGATTGATCCCGGTGTGAGCTGCAGCGGGAGGCAAAGTAGGAGGAGGACAGTTGCACAGCTTGATGATGTATAGGAGAAGATAGAGTAGTAGGAGGGACAGCGGGAGGATCTGATGCAGGAGGATCAGCCTGTACATGATCCGATACAGGGTTCACTACCTAGAGATGCACTATCACAGGCATAGGATGCCCTGCAAAGAGCTAGAGAGAGTGTGACAGCTTGTGAGGTAGGTTGGCGACTTGTAGGTATAGGTTGTAGTGCAAGATGCGTGACTTCTTGATAGAGACCGAGAGGTACAGGAGCTTTGAGGGAAATTGTGGATGACACAGGAGCAGCTTCGGGTGGAGGGAGGACATCATGCTGCCCAAGCGACCTATTATTATGCAGCTTATGTGGGAGTAGTTCTGGATGAGGCATTTTAGGTGTCGAGATTTTCCTCGTATGCCAGAGGATCAGAGGGTGCATAGGCACCACCACCACCTGATATGCCTCCTCCTCCACCTCCTCTAGGTGATGAGGGAGAGGGCCAAAGTTAGGCTTGATATACCGATAGATGAGATCATAGGATGTATCTGATGTGTTGGCATTCATGTATTGTACCACTACTTTTGAGATAGATTGTGTTTGAGTAGCACCATTTTATATTGTATCAACACACACACACACACACACACACACATATATATGAGCTCATCTTTTGGTATCATCGCATGTGTCACATTTTATTGTTTATGAGATGTCTCTTATATGCTTAGATGTTTAGATGATTTAGAATGTATGCAAATGGATGAACATGTTTTGAATATATGTAAATGTATGAAATGCACATGTATGTAGATGTAGATTTGTCTGTATGTAGATGATTTATGTGAATGCACTTGTGAATGGAAATATGTAAATGCAATGTGTAAATGATAATGCAAATGTAATGTATATGGTACTAACATCTCATGCAGGGTGTCTAGATGTGTGACAGATGCTAACCAAGAGAACATGTGAAGAATCGAGAGTGAGGATCGAACACTTGTGCAGTCATGATGAAACTGGGACTCTAAAGAAGAACTCCCCAATGTACAAAGCCAAGAGAATGCAATGAAGTGAACATCGAATTGTTGCCACAATGCAAGTCTAGAATGAAAATACAATCCTATGCTAGATGCAATACCTAGGACATGGTTGTGAGACCCATTGTATAATCATCATCATTGAGCATTTTTGGAACATCGGAGTCGATACAATCCTTACTGGTTCCACTGCAACCATAAGAATATGAATATGACTTTCATCAGATAAGATATGGAAAATGAACATAAGCGCCAGGGCACAAAAGCCAAGATGACCTAAACATTGTTTCTAGTTTGATGTTGCAAGAGTACACCAGTATCAAAGCATTCAAAGCCAAGATAACCATGAGTACGATCATGCATAAATAAGAAGAGTAATAAAAATCAAAGAGATAGTACTAACCTCACCATGGCGTATAGATAACAAAGATTGAGGGATGTGAGGATTTTCCACCTTAATGCAAGAGATCTTATCACATACACCCTATTTGTTTGATGTTGTCGGATCATCGGGACTACACCAACAAGTAGTAGACAAAGAAAATATCAACAAAATCTATGAGAACAAACAACATACAAAGAAAGATTCAATCATAGCTCGGCCAGTTTAAGGTTTTTGAATATATATGTGTAGAGGGTGTTGAAAAACACCATTGTGCTTGTGAGTGCATTGTGTTTGATTGTTATCGATAGATGTTTACATTTGAGATATCCTATGTGTGTTGAAAAACACATATGTGTCCAAAGATAGAGTTGAAAAACACTATTTATGGTGGTGTTGAAAAACACCAGTTTGTGTCAGTAGACAGTTGTCCTTGAGAAGTGACAAGATTACTGACTCAGGTGTAAACCAAATATGTGATCAAATGGGGGACCCATGCCCCCAAGTAACAATGACTGACTTGACGTATGTTGTGAGGAAAAACTAGATTTGATTGACCCCAAGCGTATGGCGCTGAATCAGTATCGAGTCAGAGGGTTCACAAAGGAACCTAAGTGTCACAAAAGTGACCCAAAACTATTTACAAACTAAGCAAATAATTTTCAAGACCGAGGATAGATAGAGCATTTGAGTATAACTCCAACTATAACAGATGCGAGAAATCTCAGTAGTATGGTGACAGTAGGCAGACATAGTGAGGACCACTGGTGACTGACGCAAGTTAGATTCTCAAATGAAGAGATCATAGGACTAGATAGACATCAGTAGACAGACATAGTGAGAACCACTAGTGACTGATGCAAAGAGTAATAGGACCATGCCCCCTAGTCCAAGGAGGTTTTCCTGAGAGTACGACCAGTTTCAATCCATGTAAGCTGGTGTCTTGACGAGAATTGAAAGCATGCAGAAAAGAAAATGCAAGTAGGAAAGTAGCAAAGTAGGAAAGCAACAGCATAAATCCAAGTGGTGTTGCGATAGATATAGCAATGTGGAACAAGAGGCGCCTATTTACCAGGTTTTCACCTTCTTGGAAAAAAATTTTTTTTGCTACCATGACGCCTATTTGCCAGGTTTTCATCAATGACACCTTTTTTTTCTTTTTATCTTTTTTTGTATTTTTCAATTTTTAATTTTTTTATATTTTTGGAATATATGATTTTTTTGGAGATACATCAAAGTGCCTATCACTAGGTTTTCACTAAGATGATCATTTTTTTAGGACATTTTTTAGATTTTTAGATTTTTTTAGGACTTTAATATATACATGAGCATACTAAAGATGTCTCAGTTGTAGAACTGTTTCAGATGAAGAGCGTTGATGGGATCTTTGAGTTGTTCCCCTTCAGTAGTAGAAATTTGATAAGTGCCAGACCCAAATATTGTAGTGACAACATATGGACCAAGCCAATTTGGTTCAAATTTCCCTTTCTGGATCTGATGTTGTTGATTCTTAGGGTTCTCCCTCAGAATCATGTCACCCACTTGAAAGTTCCTTGGTTGAGCTTTCTTTTTATAGCTCTTGGACATCCTTTTCTGGTATGCTCTAAGGTGATCGAACGCCAATTGCCGAAATTCATCAAGTAGTTCTAGCTCTTGTAGCTGAGATATTATGTTATCATCATCAGTAATGAGGTCTTTCAAAGAGACTCGTAGAGAAGGAATCTTAACCTCAATTGGTAACACAAATTCTTCTCCATAAACCAAAGCATAGGGCGTAGCCCCTGTTGGTGTTCTTATGCTTGTCCTATATGCCCAGAGAGCTGGATTGATCTGGAGATGCCAATCTCATCCAGATTTGTGCATTATGCGATGCAAGATTTTAAGGATTGTCTTGTTTGATGCTTTTACCTGTCCATTACCTTGAGGATAATAGATGGAAGACCAATGATGAGTAATTTTAAACTTAGAGCATAGCTCTGTCAAATCCCTATTTTTGAATTTCCCCCCATTATCAATGATTATTGCTGAGGGTACACCATACCTACAATTGATGTAGTTGAGAATGAACATAGCTACTGATTTTCCATTGGCAATGGTGAGAGGGACTGCTTCCACCCATTTGGTAAAATATTATGTAAATGTGATGATGAACTTATGTCCATTTGAGGATGAGGGATAAATTTGACCCACTAAGTTAAAGGCCCATTGTTGAAATGGCCAGAAAGTAATGAATGGAATAAGCTCCTTGGCTGGAGCATGAATCAGATTACCATGTAGTTGACACTATTTGCAAGACTTAGCAAACTATCTAGCTTCTTTTTCCATATCTAGCCAATAGTAACCATCTCTAATAAGTTTATGGGCCAGTGTCAGGTCGTTAGAGTGAGACCCACAGATGCCTTCATGCACCTCTACTAATGCACATTTGGACTCATCGGGTTCTAAACACCTAAGAAGGGTACTATCTAGACCGCATCTATACAAGTCATTAGCTATAATGACAAACTGTAAAGCACTATGGATTAAGTGACGTTTCTCATTCCAGGTGTAAGTGTCTAGAATAATCTGGTCACGAAGGTAGGAATAAATATGATGGTAGCAGGATGAGTCATGTCCAATGAAAAAATAAATCATTCGGGACTCAGGAGAATCATAGGCTGGGTGGCATAACATCTCCACTAGGAATTCATGTCAAAAATCATTTTCCGGCATCTGTAGCATGGAAGCAAGAGTAGCCATTGCATCCACCGCTTTATTATTTGCCCTTGGAACTTGTTGAAATGTGATGTGAAAAAAATACTTTCTGAGGTCTTTGACCAACCGTTTATAAGACGCCAGCTTGTCATCTATTGTCTGATAAATATCATTTACTTGGTTGATGACTAATCATGAATCTCTAAAGACATTGAGCTCATCCACTCTCCCCTCAAGGGCGATCTTCATACCATTGATTAAGGCTTCGTACTCAGCGATGTTTTTTGTACAAGGGAAAAATATCTTGTATGCTTTTGGAAAAGAGTACCTTTGAGGTGTGATGAACAGTATCCGAGCACCTGACGCCTGTTGGGTAAATGAACCATCAAAGAACATAGTCCAAGATCGATGTGTGAGAAGTAATATGGACTCATCTAGAAATTCAATGTTCAATGGTTGATGATCTACTTGTTGGCAAGTTGACTCCTAGAGGATACATAACTTATTTTGTGTTGTCATCATGGCAACAAAGTCATATTAAGTTTCTGTCAAAGATAACTTAGAAGATAAATGACTAAGTATGGAATACAGGACAGACAAAATTATACAATGATCAACACATCATCACACATGCGAGAGATCGAATCAGAGTATGCACGTTCAGATATATGTTCTATGTAATGTCTACATACTAAGTCCAGACACGCATGGTATGACATGATAGTACAGAGAAGTTACAGATAGATTAGTACACCAGCAGTCCTTAAGACAGAGCATGAAAGCTAACTAAGTGTTTTGATCAGCGTATATTATTTTTTTATGTAAAGGCAAAGAGCCTATGATAGTATGTTTTTAATGATGTAATTATTATTGTTGTAAATACGCTTAAGCTAATTAATTTGTGGTGCAGGAGTACACCTAGCTCAAACCCTTAGCTCTTTATTTTTGGCATGTACTGACTCTAGCCAAGTCAGGAGAGTTTGTGTGGACCTTAGAAGGTCATTTGTTTTCCCTAAGATGGATATGACTAGGTCAATCCATGTCTAGCTAGGTTTCTTAGTTGGTTTCCTAATTTTTGGTTAACACTATCGGTTAACACTGTGTTGATTAACACTGTCGGTTAACACTGTCGGTTAACACTATGTCAGTTAACACTGTGTCGATTAAAACTATCGGTTAACACTATCGATTAACATTGTGTCGATTAAAACTTTCAGTTAACACTGTGTCGGTTAACATAGTCAATTAACATTGTCAGTTAATTTAGACTGGTGGTGAGTTTTACGTTATTATTGCTCGGTAAAGTCAGTCGTAATGGCCCGTGAAAAGTGAATCTTGTCGATTATGGACAGTATGGCCAGTTGTAATGGTTCCTAAAGAGATGCTTGCAAATATGTGGGTAGTTAGGGTTGTCCCAAGGAGAGGATGGTTATTAATAACATCTCAAGCCTTCATTTGAGAGATCTAGAAGAGAGAGTAGAGATTGAGGAAAAGAGAAGCTATAGGAAATCACAGAGTTGCAGATTATTGTACTATTTTGTTTTTTTTCTAGTAATGAGAAGTTGTAGATAGTGTGTTTAGTGGATATCAAAATTCTTTGTTCATTTTGCATGCAAGTTGATTAGTTACTTTATTCTCTATTTTGTAAGTTTTTAGTTCTTCACCCGTTCTAGGTTGTAAATAGTAATGGCCCCTCAAGATTCTGAATCCATGGTGAGAGTCATGTGTTGGGATGGAACTTGAGAGGAGCCCTTGTACATAGTTTCCTTTTTGTTTTCTGTAGGAGAAGAAACAACAAAGAGTCTGGAGATCTTACCCTAGGCGAGCTTGGTAATAGTCCAGCTAGGGAGGAGAATGAATCTATTTGTGTAGGTTCAATAGGAAGAAGATGAAAAACATTTTGATGGGGATTGAGTCTTGAAGAGGAGGTGAAGTTGAGAGTGACTTACCTTACTTTAGGGTTATGAACACCCTAAGAGATCTAGGAGAAAGATCTCAGAGCAAAGCCAAGCTGGTTCTATAGCAGCAACAAGACTTCTGTCAACGTTAGATTGGTATCAGAGCCCTAAAAGATTTGGGTGTGTGTTGTTTGGATGTTATCTATAGAAATGTCTGTCAACTCATCTAAGATGGTGACCAATGAAAAACTCACAAAATATGTGGAAGAGAAAAAGGAGGAGAATAGAATCCTGAAGGAATAGTTAGCTGAAATGGTGACTAAGTTGGAAGAAGTACAACTTAGGACTGCAGTAGTTAGTGAACAAATGAGAGAGGCTGATGAAAAGGGTAAAGTAGTGGGAGAGGAAGACATTATTCTAGAGTGAGACCCTGTGCTTCAAGAAGATCCATTCTTGAAAGCATTAAAGGCAATGAGTGGTAAGTCCTTAGAAGGTGTGCCTCTATTTAGTGGCAAGATGGAACCAAAATTAATCATGGAATGGATAGAAGGTCTTGCAAATCACTTTGACTATGATAATGTGACTGAAGCTCAGAAAGTAAGAATAGCCAAGACAAGGTTGAGAGGAACTACTCTCACTTGGTGGAAGTTTGTCCAAGATGAGAGGGAAAAAGAAAGAAATAACCTTATAACTAGTTGGAAAGGTATGGTGGCCAAGATGAAGGAAACTTACCTTCCTGATGATTATGAAGTGTAGTTGCACAAAAAGAGATAGAATCTGAGACAAAAATATTTAGAAGTCAATTCGTACACCAAAGAATTTTACAAACTATGCTTAAGGTTGCATGTGATGGAAGAAGAAAGCTTGAAAGTGGCTAGGTACTTGAATGGTCTCAAGTGGAGTATCCAAGAGCAAATTAGTCTCTTAAACCCCAAGACTATACACCAATGTTACCAGATAGCCCTCAAAGTGGAGGAAAAATTCAAGAAGAAGCAAGATTAAAATAGCAAAGGAAGAGGAAGAGACAACAGAGGTCATAGAGGAAGAAATTAGAATGAGTCCAAACTCACTGAGAATCAAGGAGAATTCAGTAACACAAGAGGTGGTTATAACTATGGAAGAGGTTCACATAGTAGTTCAAGAGGAAGAAATAATAACCAAGGAAGAGGATCTTACTTCTCTTCAATGAAGTGTTACAACTGTCAGCAATTTGGACATCCTATATATCGGTGTCCTGAAAAAGGTTCTACTTCTCAAGGAGGTGGGAAAAGAGTTAACTATGTCCAGGAAGAATCAAGTTGCAGCAGCAAGCCATCTGAGGTACCATTAGAATCATAAGAAGGTGAGAACCTCATGATAAGAAGGACCTTAATCAGAGAGTCAAGCAAAGAAGAACCAAGCCAAAGGAGAGAACTCTTTAGAGTGAAGTGCAAGATTACAAGAAAGGTGTATAGAGTCATTATTGATTCAGGCTCAACTGATAATATCATTAGTGAAGAGGCAGCCACCAAGTTAAATCTGAAAAGGATTCCACATGAAAATCCATACAAGGTTACATGGCTCAACAAAGGACAACATGTGTTTGTAGGAGAACAAGCATGGGTAGAGTTCACCATTGGCAAGTATAAAGATATATTTCTATGTGAAATTCTTCCCATGGATGCATGCCACCTTCTACTTGGAAGGCCATGGAAATTTGATAGCCAAGCCATGCACTATGGAACCAAGAATGAATACTCATTCAAGAAAGATGGAGTGAATTTCAAAATTTAGTCACTAAGAGAAGAAGGAGAGGTGAAAACATCAAGTCCAAGTGTGCTCATGTTTGGTGAGAAGGATTTCTCAAAGACTCTAGAAGAAGGAGAAGGAGTTGGTTTTGCTTTAGTATTGAAGCCAAAAGATGAAGTTTCTGTCAAGAAATCAGAGATACCAAAGGAGGTAAGAGAAATACTTGAAGAGTATAAGGATATTGTGAATGATGGCCAGCCCACTCCCCTCCCTCCTAAGAGACTTTTTAGCCACAAGATTGACTTCATACAAAGAGCTACCTTACCCAACAAAGCTTCCTATAAGATGACCCCTCAATAGAATGAGGAAATAGCCAAGCAAATTAGAGGGTTATTAGACCAAGGCCTAATTCGAAAGAGCATAAGCCCATGTGTAGTCCCTACTATTTTAGCACCTAGGAAAGGGGGAGCTTGGAGACTTTGTACTGATTCTAGAGCCATAAATAGAATCACCATTAGGTATAGGTTTCCAATACCCAAAATTGAAGACCTAATGGATTGTTTAGGGGAGGCAAAGTACTTCAACAAGATTGATCTTAAAAGTGGCTACCACCAAATTAGAATTAATGAAGGAGATGAATGGAAGACAACCTTCAAAACTATAGAAGGTTTGTATGAATGTCTTGTAATGCCATTTGGTTTGTCTAATGCTCCCTCAAATTTTATGAGGTTGATGAATGAGGTATTGGTAGAATGCATTGGTAAATTTGTTGTTGTCTACCTAGATGACATTTTAGTTTTCATCAAAACTAAGGAGGAGCATATTAGGCATTTGAAATTTGTTTTCAAGAAATTGCATGATGAAACACTAATGATAAAATTGGAGAAGTGTGACTTCATGAAGCAAGAGCTAGTGTATCTTGGTTTTGTTTTTTCACAGGGTAACCTAAAAATGGACCAAGAAAAGGTGGATGCCATTCTAAGTTGGCCTACACCCAAGGCTACAACTGAGGTGAGAAGTTTCCATGGTTTAGCTCAGTATTAAAGAAAGTTCATTAGACATTTCAGTGGAATTTGTGCACCTATGTTAGACACCATTAAAGGTGGGATGAAGACAAAGTTTCAAAGGACACCACAAGCTAGAAAAGGGTTTGAAACACTCAAGGAGAAGATAGAAGAGTTGCCTACTCTAGTTCTTCCAAGATTTGATAAGCTTTTTACAGTAGAATGTGATGCAAGTAATGTGGCCATTGGGGCTGTCATAAGTCAAGAAGGAAGACCGGTAGCTTTCCATAGTGAGAAGCTAAATGAGGAAAAGAAGAAGTACTCTTCTTATGAATTAGAGTTGTATGCTCTAGTCCAAGCACTCAAGAAGTGGAGGAACTACTTGATGCCAAAAGAGGTCATAGTATATACTAATAACCAAGCCCTCAACTTCCTTAACTCTCAAGACAAACTTAGCAACAAACACATGATGTGGGTGGAGTATCTACAAGCCTACACTTTCAATATCAAGAATAAAAAGGGATTACAAAATAAGGTTGCTGATGCATTGAGTAGAAGGCTACTCACAGTCCAAGAAGTTTAGTTACAAATAATAGGTATTGATATCTTCAAAGACCTATATGCTGAAGATGAAGATTTTTCCCAAATCTACAAGGTATGCAAAGAGTTTAAAAATAACTTTCATGGTGAGTTTTCTGAATATACTTTTTAGAAGGATTTATTGTTTAAAGGAGGTTAGCTTTGTGTTCCTAAAGGGTCTATGAGAGAGAATTTGATCCAAGAAAATCATAATGGAGCACTTAGTGGTCATTTTGGAGTCGGTAAGACTCAAGAGCTAGTCACTAGGTTCTATTTTTGGCCTAGAATGAATAAAGATGTTAGATAGTATGTTGAGATTTGTGTAGTGTGTCAAAAAGTAAAGATTAAATATTCTAATGTAGGTCTTTATCAGCCACTTCCAATCCCAACCAGACCGTGGGAATGCATAAGCATGGATTTTGTAGTTGGTTTGCCAAGAACAAGACATGGATATGACAATATTGTTGTTGTTGTAGACAGATTTAGTAAGATGGCATATTTTATACCTTGCAAGACTATTCATGATGCTTGTAACATTGCTCAACTATTTTTTAGTGGAGTGGTGAGGATACATGGACTCCCACTCAATATTGTTTCAGATAGAGACAACAAATTCATGAGCCATTTTTTGAAGACCTTATGGCAAAGGCTCGACACTAACTTGTCTTTGGGATCTGCACATCATCCACAGACAGATGGCCAAACAGAGGTAGTAAATAGGAGTCTTGGTAACTTGCTGGGATGTCTCACAAAGGAGTATGGTCAAGCATGGGACCAACTCATTGGACAAGCTGAATATGCATACAATGATATAGCGAACAGATCAACTGGTAAGAGTCCCTTTGAAATAGTTTATAGTTTTCACCCAAGAGGGATTTTTAACCTTAGAGAATTGAAGGAAGGAATGCATGGTAGTGGATATGCTGAGGAATTTTCCCATTCAATGAGAGAAGTCCATGAAAGTGTGAGAAAGAACTTGATTGAAAATGCTGAGAAGGTAAAGCAAAAGGTGGATGCAACAAAGAGGGATATTCAGTTTCAGATTGGAGACTTTGTGATGGTATAGTTGAACAAACATAGGCTACAAAAAGGTGTCCCTCACAAGCTACATATGAAGAGGCTAGGTCCATGTAAGATACTGGAAAAGTATGGAAACAATTCATACAAGGTGGAGCTTCCTGAAGACATTGGGTTGTCACTGGTTTTCAACATTGTACATTTTATAGCATACAAAGGACCAATTAAAGATGTTGATCAGAACCTTCAAGAGGTAATACAAGAGGTAAAAGATCTGAAATTAACCCCTACTCCATCTATGACAACTGAAAAGATACTAGACTCAAGGGTCTACAAGAAGACTAGGAATGAAGAGTATATGGAACACCTTGTCAAATGGCATGAAAAAGAAGATGCTGATGCTACTTGGATAAGATAAATAGACTTGAAGAGGTTGGGCATTGATCCAAACATGCTCAATCCAAGGATGGATTAACCTTTCTTTTATTTGGGGGAGTATGGTGCAAGAGCACACCTAGCTCAAACCCTTAGCTCTTTATTTCTAGCATGTACTGACTCTAGCCAAGTTAGGAGAGTTTGTGTGGACCTTAGAAGGTCATCTATTTTACCTAAGATGGATATGACTAGGTCAATCCATGTCTAGCTAGGTTTCTTAGTTGGTTTCCTGATTTTTGGTTAACACTGTTGGTTAACACTGTCGGTTAACACTGTGTCAGTTAACACTGTCGGTTAACACTGTGTTGGTTAACACTATGTTAGTTAACACTGTCAGTTGACACTATCGGTTAACACTATGTTGGTTAACATTGTGTCGGTTAACACTCTCAGTTAACACTGTTGATTAACATTGTTGGTTAACACTATCGGTTAACACTGTTGGTTAATTTAGACTAGTGGTCAGTTTTACGTTATTGTTGCTTAGTAAAGTCAATCGTAACGGCCCATGAAAAGAAAATATTGTCATTTATGGAAGGTATGTTCAGTTTTAATGGTTCCTAAAGAGATGATGATGAATATGTGGGAATTTTGGGTCATTCTAAGGAGAGGATGGTTATTAATAACATCCCAAGCCTTCATTTGAGAGATCTAGAAGAGAGAGTAGAGATTGAGGAAAAGAGAAGCTACAGGAAATCATAGAGTTGCATATTATTGTACTATTTTGTTTTGTTTCTAGTAATAATAAGTTGCAGATAGTGTGTTTAGTGGATATAAAACTTCTTTTTTCATTTTGCATGCAAGTTGATTAGTTACTTTATTTTCTATTTTGTAAGTTTTTAGTTCTTCACCCATTCTAGGTTGTAAATAGTAATGGCCCCTCGAGATTCTTGAATCCATGGTGAGAGTCATGTGTTGGGATGGAACTCGAGAGGAGCCCTTATACATAGTTTCCTTTTTGTTTTCTATAGGAGAAGCAATAGCAAAGAGTCTAGAGATCTCACCCTAGGCGAGCTTGGTAATAGTTCGGCTAGGGAGGAGAATGAATCTATTTGTGTAGGTTCAGCAGGAAGAAGATGAAAACAAATTTGATGGGGACTGAGTCTTGAAGAGGAGGTGAAGTTGAGAGTGACTTACCTCAGTTTAGGGTTGTGAACACCCTAAGAGATCTAGGAGAAATATCTCAGAGCAGAGCCAAGCTAGTTCTGTAGTAGCAACAAGACTTCTATCCACATCAATTTGGAAGTGTTGTGTATTATGTTTTAGGGCCGACCATAAGTCTTGTTTTGGGTCGTGTCTATTTGGGTATGAACATATAAGTATGTAATGTAAATTTATGTTCCAAGCATCGATTAATATGCATGAGGAAGATATAGAAGAGCAGTATGATGAGGTCAGTATGAGATAAAGCTCTTTAAGAGAGTAAGAGCATCTGTGCATACACAAAACTTATCAGAAAACAGTGTCATCACAAAAGTTCACTTTTAATATAGTGTAAATCAACTATCAGAAGGTTGTAGCCTTCATCCTATTGAGTAGTGAGCTTTGGCAGTGAGCCATATACCTTTAACAGGGTTTTTTTAATAGACTCCTAACAGGGTCTAAGACTCCTAACAGGGTCATTGTACTTGGATTGTAAAGACTGCTCTTAATAGGGAAAAGGAACTTTAAAAGGTTCATTATACGAGTACAATATTTGTGGGTACTAATTTCCATCGGGGTTTTCCTCTGATCAAGGTTTCCCTGTAAACATATCATGTGTTATGTGTTGTTGTATTGAGCTTCATTGGATATATGTTTGATTTATGTTTAAGTTGCTAAAATATAATAAATAGACAAACATTGATTCACCCACCCCTCTCAGTGTTTCTAACAATTGGTGTCAGAGCTCTGGTGCTCTGAAAGAAATTTTAACCACTTGAGGAGATCATGGACTCAGTAGAAGCAAAACATTTGAAAAAGAATCTTGAAGCAGCTCTTGAAGATCTAGACAGATCTGAAAAAGAAAATGAAGAACTTAGACTAAAAGTTGATGGCTCACAAATTCTTATCAAGAAATTGAGAAAAGATTTGAAATATTGTTCTACAAGTGATTTAGAGAACATGGTCAAAAATCTTAATGAAGAGAACATGTCTCTGAAAGATAACATTGAAAATCTGGATGAACAGGTAACAGACAGTCAAGTTGCTATTGAAGAAAAGATCAAAGAAAGCAAACAATTAGAAGATGAACTTTTGAAAGAAAACATGAAAGTATTGGAATTGGAGAACATAAAGAAGAAGATGAAATCTGAATTAGCAGAAGCAAAGGATAAGATTGATAAACTCCACACAAGTTCTGATTCACTTCAATCTCAGCTCAATGCACAAAAGCAAAAAGGAGACACTACTGGTCTTGGATACAGTGTAGCACAAATTGAAATCAATTCATTAGAAGAAAGAAAGAAAGCACATGAAGCATCTTTAGAAGCAAAGAAAGATGAAAATGTTGTAGAGATTAAAACAGATCCACCTAAAGGAGAAATCAAGCATGTTAACAAAACTTGTTATGCATGTAATAAACATGGTCATTTGGTAAGACATTACAAAGAGGTAAGATCATTCAATGGTTATTGTTACTCTTGTAATATGTTTGGTCATAGGGCTATACATTTCAGAACAAATCAAAGAAATCAGTCACAACAGAATCAGAGAAAAATGAATCAAAACAATCAGAGAAATCAGCCTCAAAGAAATTTATAGAACATTACATGTCAGATATGTAACTACAATGGACACACAACAAGGCAGTGCAACATGATGAATAAGAACATCAGACCTCCTATCATTTGTCACACATGTGGAAAGGCTGGACACATCTCAAGGTTCTGTAGATCCAAAACTCAAAAACAAGAGGATCCTAAGAAATCACTATTTGAAGAAGAAGGAGAAG
>MU223455.1:137627-150664 GCA_018584345.1 Thuja plicata | reverse complement strand
CATTTAAGGCTATAACAACCTATTCTAGACACTTAAGACTAATTTTCCCTATAGGCTATATGCACCCTTGGTTTATATGTCACCAAATAGGGTGAAATGCCTACACAAATGGGCTATAACTTATTCAATTCTTATTCTAAACACCTCTAAACATCAAAACTCATCAAATACTCCTTGAAGAATACATCTCCATTACATTGCCAATGTGAACAACATTCAATACCAAGATGATCAATATGGATCAAGACCAAATGAGGACTGTTTTGCATAAGAAGACTATCACTGCTCTATGCTTGACATATATATGGTAATTGAACCTCATCACTGCTTTGTGAAGAAGGAAGACAAGATAAGTAGTTCTCCAAGGGTGTGCTCTACACCATGAATGGTTGGGACTTATCTTCTAGTTGTGAGATGAAGCACCAGATGGACTATAACCGGCCTTGAAGTCCTCTCATTTGTCTGATATTCTTTGGTGGCAGAATTTCCATGATAGCTTGAAATTTCTCAGGATCCACTTTGATGCCTTTTGCAGAGATGATATAACCAAGAAATTTTCCAGATGTTACGCCAAATGCACATTTCTTATGATTGAGCCTCAGACTAAACTATTCCATGTGATCTAGTATAGGACCCATATCTACAAGGTGTTTCTCTCATTGCATGCTCTTAGCTAGAGTTTCATCAACCTAATCTCCCATTATTTTATGTATCATATCATTAAATATGGCGGTGACAGATCTCTGATATGGAGCACCAACATTTTTGAGTCCAAAGGGCATGACATTCCAATAGAAAGTGCCCCATGCACATGTGAAAGTAGTTTTCTCCTTGTCCTCTGGCATAATATTTATTTGGTTATAGCCAGAGAAACCATCCATTAGTGAGTATATTTCATATCCTGCTATCATATCTACAATCATATCAATACTGGGCAACGAAAAGTCATCCTTAGGACATGCCTTATTCAAGTCTCTAAATTATGTGCAGACGTGGATAGATTTGTCATGTTTTGATAGTGGAACAATGTTAGAGATCCATTTTGCATAGTCAATTGCTCTGATAAACACTACCTTAAGAAGATTCTCCAATTCGGCTTTGATAGGTAGAACCACATGTGGATGCATTTTCTGACTCTTTTTTTTGACAAGATTGATGCCTAGTGCAATGGACAAGTGGTGCATGATTATATTAGGGTCTAATCCTAGCATGTCTGAATATTTCCATGCAAAGTCTATCTTTTTTCTCTGAAAGAATGTAATGAATTCCTCTCTTTCTGCCTCAGATAATGATTGTGACAAATGAATGAACTGAGGTTCAGCCTTTGTACCCAAGTTAATTGGTTGAGTTGGTTTGATTAGCACAGATGATCATTCCTAGAAATGACTCAGAAGCCTATCAAGTCTCATCCTCAGGAAATTCAAAGAGGTTTTCACCCTTGGATACGTCCTTTATTTTGAATTTTTTAGGCCCTGACACTGGTACAATGTATTTTTCACCATCATAGCGCCTATTTTTTCTTCTTTTGATTTTGTGACTGAGATACTTGATATCAGCCTTAGTCATTTTGACACTTTCTTTGCTAGTGGAGGATGTTACAGGTTTGATAGCGTTGAGGTAATAGGCAAGAGCGTATTCATTTTGGAATGTAAGGACTTCATTAGATGGGGAGGGAGAGTTCCAGTCTATAAGCTCAGGATGGTAGAGTGAAAGAGAAGTGATAGGTTCAAGTGTGTTTACGGTATAATCATCAAAATCATGGATGAGCAAGTCGAGACCTGGAGAAATCTCATCCAAAGGTGTAGTCAAACTCCTTTGATTCCTAGCGACCATAGTAGATGACACATTAACATCTATGGAATCAGACTCATTTGACCTTTCACTAGACCCCTCACCTACTTCAAGAAGTTTTTCATATGTGTGCACTATATCTATATCCCTGTCATAGGTGGCATATGAAAAATCATCAAACTCATACTCATGAGAGTTTGTTTCATCATTGGGCGTCATATCAAGAACATGAGTGAAATCAACCCTTTGTTCCTAGTTTGGGTTTGTTCTTCCTATAACCTCTGCTATGGTCATATGAACACCTTTTGACCTAGGTACCTCATTAGTGTTTGTAGCAACATTTGCTTCTTGTTTAGTGAGAAGTGGATGGGATTCCTATTCAAACTGCTCTTGGAAGTGTGGTGGTATGTACAAATCACCCTGATGACCTAGATTTATAGTTTGCATTTCTTTCCACTATTCATAGGTTAATGGAGCAAGTGAAGTGGTATCATCAGAGTCACTATCAGTCTTGACTGTACTAACATGTGGTATAAAGTCATCTGGCTCAACAAAGAATGCTGCCAAATCTAGAGGAATGGGACAAGGGAAGCAATCCTCCTCAGAACTGTCTTTGAACTCTTCAGTTTTAGATGTATCTTCAGGTGTTGGTTGTTGATCTTCTTTAGGTACAAACTTGTTTATCCCTAGTTGAAATTTGAGTTTCTTGAAGCCTATACCTATAGAGTCATGTGTGCGTCAACCAATAGCTTCAAGTGGTGCAATCAATCCTTTATGATTTGCACCTAGGGGACCATTCCCTTTGTAACCAAAGAATTGCATAATAGTCAGACCCTTGCCATATTGTTTGGGTATTATGTCATAAGGTGGAGTGGTTTATTCAGAAGTGTCCTCTCCTTTATAGATCCAGGATTTAATAGCCCTATTTTCAGCTTCTTCTTCTAATGGTATCATGGCCTGTACAAAGGTACCACCGTATTTTGTTTGAGGAGGAATTGTAGAAGGTTTAGTGCTCTCAGAAGGTCTCCCAAAAGAACATGGAGACAAAGGTAGAGATGTAACAGATAGCACAGGTTCAATCTGATATCCTCCCATGTCAGTTTCCTTGAGTGTCAGACACTTTTCCATTTCCTTTAGTTTAGTCTCTAGGAACTCAGTAGACTCTTTGTTGGTGGGTACAAAGATATCAGTAGATTTTGTGAGTGTGTTGCAATCATAGTGTGTATTAGCAGGTATAGTCACTTCAGATCCTTGGAATAGGAACTTAATGCACTGATGGTATGTTGAAGGGACAGCCTACATTTCATGGATCCATGTCCTTCCCAACAAAATATTTTATGCTAAAGGAATGTTATGTACTTGAAAAATAACATCCCTTTCAATAGGGTCAACTCTGATTGGCAACACAAATTTCCCTTTAGATTTTTGTTCTTCTTCATCATAGGGCTTAATAGTAGTCTTTTTGTGGGCATCTATGCAATCTTTTCCATAGCCTAACTTAGTAAGGAAGCTAGCAGAGAAAATGTTGAGGCCAACGCCGTTATCTATGAGAGCACGACGAACACGCTTTGGACCAATCATGACTTTAATGTGTAAGGGGTTGTTGTGTGGGTGACTCAAAGAATGGCTATCTTCTTCAAAGAAAGACAAGTAATGGGAGGTGGTCAAGTGACATACCATGGATTGAAACTGCTCGAGATCGAGATTTTTTGGGATATTTTCCTTGGTGAGGGCTTTATCAAGGATCTCCCTGTGAGCAGGGGAGATTTTTAGCAGCTCAAAGATGGTGATGTGAGTGTTAGTACATTGTAATTGATATAGAATGCTATAAATGGTAGCATTAGATGAGGACCCAATTTTGGATTCTTATTGGTAGAGTCAATAGTATCTTTGTTTGTAGGTTGTGTTGGTGTAGATGTAGAAGGCTTAGGGCCTTTGAGAATAATCTTAGCATAAGATCAAGTAACAACATTTGCAATGACCTGAGACTGTTCTTGTTCAGAGGACTAAGGCATAGAACCTCACAAGATGAAAGAATTTTTGGGCTTGGGAGTATCTTCCCGTCCCTTGAGAATGACAATGTTATAGTATTCAGTATCAACAGGTTCAACCATATTAATGAAATTGTCATTATTGGAGTATGTATAGTTGACCTTGGCATCAATATTTTTGCCTTTGGATGACTCACCTTTCCCATGAGGGGGAAATGGGTCTTTAAAATCTTGGTGGTCTGAGTTCTTATTGTGACCTCCCATAGCAATAACCTCACTATCGATGATATCCTACATTTTATGCCGCAACTTAAGACAAGTAGTTATTTTATGACCTTTGTTTTGGTAAAAATCACAATAAGTAGATTCATTCCACCAAGAGGGTCTTGTTTGCGGATCATAAGGTCATGAATTATCCAGAGGAGTGAGTAAATGGTTTTCCAAAAGACTCTTGTAAACCGCATCAAGAGGTTCTCCTAAAGGAGTGAATTCACACTTGGGTCTAGGATCCCAAGGTTTAGAGATGGAAAAATGTGAAGTACTCGGTTTGGATTCTGCCACAACCTGTTCAGTGGCCTTGGCTACCTACATTGTGGTAGTTTGATTGAAAGAAACCTTTGAAGGCCTGGGACTCACATTGTCTACAACTCCATCATTCACAACATTCTGGTTCTTGTTGGGAAATTTGGATTTATCTATGCTTAAGTAGGAAGACCCTTGTTTATTTTCCTTGTGTAAGGTCAGTTCTCCTTTCTTAACCATAAACATCTCAATTCTCATAGCTTGCTTAATCATGTCATCAAAGGTTAAAGGACCTTGCATCTATACTTGATACCCAAATTTGGGAAGAAGATTGTTTAGAAAGATGTCCAAATTTTCAGATTCGGGTATTTTGCGAGAATATCTTGTATAAAGTTGTCTCCATCTTTGGAGAAATGTCAAGAAGGATTCCCCATGATTTTTTTTCAAGTTGCAAAGATCTCGGATGTGAACTGGATGTTGGATATTGTGAGAATAGTGTTGTAGAAATAAGGTGGCAATTTATTCAAAAGTTTTAATGCCATTTGGTAGCCTAGAGAACCATTCCATAGATGACCCTCCCAAACTATGTGGGAAGAGATGCATGAGGTAGGTTGTATCATGTATGAACTCCATAGAGAGAGCACCAATCTCTCTCAAATGATCCTGGGGATTAGAGGTACCCAAGTATTTATCATACTTGGGAAGTTCAAATCCTTTAGCAAAAGGAGGCATGCATAGACTCTTATCAAATGGGAATGGACAAATGCTTTCCAGCGTGAACTATGTAGCTGGTTTGTCTTTATCCTTCATGAGTTGAATAATTTGTTCTTGCATACTTTGGACTTGTTTTTGTAAATTGGAGTTTTCAGTTTCTTCCTCTTGCGTGACAAGGGTCTCTACATTGTAGTTGGAGGTTAACTTAGCCCCTTGATTGGCTAGTTCGAGAAGGTATTTCTCTTTTCCCTCAGCTAGGAGAATGTCCATCATCCTACGGAAATATTTATTGGCACGAGATTTCTTGATATCTACTTGGGTTATTTCTGTTTCCTCATCATTAGGGGGGTCTTGAAAATGAAATTTACCCCAAGTTTTAGAGAGGTCAGCTCTGCTATGTTCACTTGATTGGTCATGATCTACCATCTTTCTAGAATGCAAGTGTTTAGTGTGTAAGGACTCAGTATGAGAAGGTTGAGTGTCTTTAGAATTTGGATCTTCTTGGAACAAAGGGTTTTGAACCTGACTAAAATCCACTGGAAATGATCGTTTGATTTAAGGTCAAAGTACCAAAGAGGGAGATCGAGATGATTCCTCACTAGATGTAGCTGACAATGGTGTGGAAAGAACAGATTCTTCTTGATTTATTGAAGGGAATATTTTTCCACTTTGAGTTGTAACAGTCATAGAAAAAGGTTGTACAAGGGATGTGAACTAGGACCACACTTGAAACTCTCTCAAAGTAAATGCATAGAAAGTGCCAAAAGGTGAAGTATACTTGGTGTAAATCATCAGAAATGAGGCTAGAATAGTCGAGAGGTGACTATTGTGACACAAGGTATGACAAAATAGTAGAAATAGACTAAAATATATGAGACAAGACTAGTTTAAGAAAGAATCATGTAATTGTCAACCCAAGAAACCAAGTTGTAGATTGTGTGCAGATAGAAGGTAGAAAAGTAGACCCAGAATAAAGACCATTTTTAGCATAAGTACATTGGACATATGGGAAATTTATCTCTATTTTGACAAAATGTTTCAGACTCGCATGAAGAAGTACTTTCTCGCGCGAAGATTCTCACAGGCTCACATGAAACTATGCAGTCCTGCATGAAATATAATGACAAACTAGTGAATAAAAGTGACTGACTGGTGAATAAAATTGCAGTAAGATTGCAAAATGTCACGCAACAATTTATAGCGTGTCGCGTGAAGTTTCTTAGATAATAACGTGAAGATGGTAGAATTTCACACGAGACTTGGCAGTTTTGACAAATGAAATTCTATAGAATCAAATAGTTAAAACTAGATAGCATTTTCTGAGACAAGATCATGCTATTTTCTGATAGAGAGTTTGAGTTACAGATTTTTTTGAACATTTTCAAGTTTGACATTTTGTGTGATTTTGATGTTTGTTTCAATTTTTTAAATGATACACCCATGCAAAACACATTAAGAAGAATGTTTGTAGTACCAGAATAGACACATCACAATCCTAGGATAGCTAGGGCAATATCTATTGAATCCCCACTTGAACTGAAGTTCAGCTACGCTTACTCATAGCGAACAAATTAGAAGCTTGGAGGTACGGGCTCCTCCTTACATGTGCACTCACTTCTTAGGCACACCAAGCTTTGAACCCCAAAGGAATTGCTTCCCAAAGGGCTGTTGTGTCTACTAAGAGCCATAAAAGTGTGGGGCATCTTAGTCGGTCTCTGACCTTCTAGGCCAATAGATAGAGGGGTTTTTTAGATACTATAACAATAGTTTGTAGTAAGGACATCCATTCAGGTGGTTGTGATCAAGTCATTTTCCCAATTAAGGGGGCTCTCCCAATCCTTTCAAAGAAAGGCTTTCACCTTAACGATGTTGGGATTTTAATGCACCACTAGGGTATTGGAGGAGATTTTGGTTGCCATAATGAATTCAAACCTATCCATTATGAGAATAATCACAATGGCATTTTTTATATAACAGTTCAGAAGGGCTTGGCTTTAGCCTGTTACCGGTTGGGCATCCACTCTCACTAGCTCTGCTAAAGCACTTGGGAGGTAGCCACTCTAGAAGAATCATATAAATTTATCTTACACCCAAGATCCATAAAGGAAAGGGGAGAGGATACATTCATATAGCTCTTGGAATTACAAACTAGAAAACACTTCAATCACACAAGACAATGATTCATTTTAAGCACCAACCAAACTGTGTTCTAACTACTAAAAAAAGACATGAGAGTTTTGTGAAAACACAGGTTTTCAACAAGCATCTTGCAGTAGATATGTTAGTAGTTTGTAATTTCTTTCTTCATTTTAGCATCCTGCAAACCATCATTAAGTTGTTTCAGAGATAAAACCAGAAAAAAATAGTCAACAACAAACAAAAATAATTAGTGGTCAGAAATCAGCAGAAACAAAGATATCAAAAACTAAAATTTAAAGATCACTGGAGTCAAATGTCACATGAAGGAGTATTACGGTTCACATGAAGAAACCCATCAAAGTGCGCGAAGAAATGCATGTACTTGCAAAAATTTGCACGGTTATGTGAGAAATTTCCTGCAAACTTTCATTATAGAGCCATACAGACGAAGACTAGAATTAGGCCAGAAAGTAATTTTTGGGCCCCACGGTGAGTGCCAGAAATGTATATGCTAAATTTGGCCTTGTTACTTAGCCATAAACTTCAACATAGTCCTTGTTCATCAGCCACATACATAAGTGAATATGAGTTATTCATCCTGCATGCCTGTATTATTTGACATGTTGCCTTATATCTAGATGGGGTTTCAAATAGCTCTTAAAATGAGAGTCTCACAACCATAGAACAATCTAAGAATGAAGGATTTTTCTCCATGAATGTGATGCAATTTAATTCAAGATTAATCCAAGGAATTGAAAGATGCAAGATTAATCTAAAAATTGAAATAAGATTAAACTAAGACATGATTGCAATGCATTTAATCTAAGAAATTGACATTAATCTATTGCAAATGAGAGCTTTTAACTAGAAATGAGATGATAAAATGTAGCAACAATTCGTTATTCTAACAATGCATAAAAAATGACTAGGGTTTTTGAATGAGAAATGTTAGCTCTTTTATAAATTGAGAGCCTTCTCAGAATAGAAAGTTTCCTTTTTGAAATGAAACAGATAGAAAGCCAGTTCAAGTTAGCAAGCTTTCTTTACGAGAAAACAATAAATTGTTTTCCCTTTTCTTTAACTGTTTTCTTTCTTTGATTTTAACTATTTTCTTTCTCTTTAAAGAATAGTTAATTCAAAACTTCTATTTCTGAACTGAAGAGAAGATTTTTGAGAGAATATTTAATTCAATAAATAAAGTATGACCTCACAAATGTGTTTTCCTCAAATCACCGTTAAGCTATTTTAGAGATAAAACTAGAAAAACAGAGTCAACAACAAACATAAACTATTAGTGGTCAGAAATCAGCAGAAACAAAGATATAAAAAACTAAAATTTAAAGATCACTGGAGTCAAATATCGTGCGAAGAAGTATTACGGTTTGTGCGAAGAAACCCATCAGAGCGCGTGAAGAAATGCATGAACTTGCAAAACTTCGCGCGGGTATGCGAGAAATTTTGTGCGAACTTTCATTATAGAGCCATATGGACGAAAACCAGAATTGATCAAAAAAAGTGTAGAATGAGGCCAGAAAGTAATTTTTGGGCCCCATGGTGGGCGCCAAAAATGTATATGCTAAATTTGGCCTTGTTACTTAGCCATAAACTTCAACATAGTCCTTGTTCATTAGCCACATACAGAAGTGAATATGATTTATTCATCCTGCATGCCTGTATGATTTGACCTATTGCCTTCTATCTAGATGGGGTTTGGAATAGCTCTTAGAATGAGAGTCTCACAATCATAGACCAATCTAAAAATGAAGGGTTTTTCTCCATGAATGTGATGCAATGTAATGCAAGATTAATCTAAGAAATTGAAAGATGCAAGATTAATCTAAAAATCGAAATGAGATTAAACTAAGACATGATTGCAATGCATTTAATCTAAGAAATTGACATTAATCTATTGCAAATGAGAGCTTTTAACTGGAAATGAGATGATAAAATGTAGCAGCAATTCGTTAGTCTAACAATGCATAAAAAATGACTGGGGGTTTTGAATGAGAAATGGGATCTCTTTTATAGATTAAGAGTCTTCTCAAAATAGAAAGTTTCCTTTTTGAAATAAAATAGATAGAAAAGCCAGTTCAAATTAGCAAGCTTTCTTTACAAGAAAACAATAAATTGTTTTCCCTTTTCTTTAACTATTTTCTTTCTTTGATTTTAACTATTTTCTTTCTCTTTAAAGCACAGTTAATTCAAAACTTCTATTTTTGAACTGAAGAGAAGATTTTTGAGAGAATATTTAATTAATTAAACAAAGTATGACCTCATAAATGTGTTTTTCTCAATTATTTGAATAATTAAATTCAATTTTTGAAATGAGGATATTTATTTAATAATTAAATATAATTTAATCCCTTTTTATGTGTTTTAGCTAAAAGGGGTGAATTTAATTTAATTAAAGTGCTAGGAATTTATAATTAAATTAATTTAATCATAGGGTTTGTTTAGCTAATTAATTGATATTTAGGAATTAAATATAATGTATGATTAATGCAGATTTAGGATTTTCTACATTTGACAGTTAGGTCAAGTAGAGTTTGTCAAAACTCGGAATTGCCTAGTACAATAGGACTTTAATGATTCAGAAGAATGACAAATGCAACAAAATTGGTTAGGGTTGCAAGATGCCAATTTTGGGGTGTTACACTAGCTCCCCTTAGGATTCATTATGACCCCTTAGGACACATTAGGGCCTCTTAAGACCCCTTAGAACACAGTAATCATCGTAGGACACACTAATGGGCTCTAATGTGTACTAGTGTCTTATAAGGGGTTTTAATGGGTTCTAAGTGGTCCTTGGAACCCTTAGGACCCATTACAACCCCTTAAGACCCATTAGGACACATTAGGACTCATTAGGACCAGTTAGAACACATTAATAGTCATAGGACCCATGAGAGAGAGAGAGGTTCTTAATGGGTCCTAAGACATAGTAATGTGTCCTATGATCCCTTAAGACCCCTTAAGACCCCTTAATGTGTAATAGTTTAATAATAAAACTTGTCACTATAACACTTATGTTAGAAACACTGAGAGGGGGCGGGGGTGAATCAGTGTTTGTCTATTTATTATGTTTTAGCAACTTAAACATAAATCAAACATACATCCAATGAAGCTCAATACAAGAACACATAACACATGATATGATTACGGGGAACCTTGTTTAGAGGAAAACCCTGGTGGGAATTAGTACCCACAAATATTGCACTAGTATAATGACGCTGTTAAAGTTCCTTTTCCCTATTCGGAAAAGTTTTTACAATTCAAGTACAATGACCCTGTTAGGAGCCTAGACCCTATTAGGATTCTATTACAAAACCCTATTAAAGGTGTTTGGCTCACTGCCTGAGCTCACTGCCCAATAAGATGAAGGCTACAACCTTCTGATAGTTGATAAACACTATATCAAAAATTGAACTGCTGCGATAACACTGTTGTCTGATGCTCTTACTCTCTTAAAGAGATATATCTCATACTGACTTCATTATACTACTCTTCTATATATTTCTCATGCATATTCTTCGACACTTGTAACATAACTTTACATTACATACTTATATGTTCATGTCCAAATAGACACGACTCAAAACAAGACTATAGTCGGCCCTAAAATCATAATACACAATGCTTCCAACAAATTGGTTTAAGCGTTTTTACAACAATACTAAATAAATTATTACAAACATATAATCAAAGGCACTTGGCCTTTGCACAACAAAATAATTCACGCTGATCAAAACACTAGTCGGCTTTCATGCTCTGTCTTCTAGACTGCTAGTGCACGGATCTGTCTATAACTTCTTTGTACTATCATTCCATACCATGCATGTATAGAATTAGCATGTACACATGTCATAGAACATATAGCTAAACACGCATACTCTGATTCGATCTCTAGCATGTGCACTGATGTGTTGATAGCTGTATAACTCTGTCTGTCCTATTTTCCATAGTCATTTTATCTTCTAAGTTATCTTTGACAGAAACTTAATATGACTTTGTTTCCATAATGAAAACACAAAATAAGTCATGCATCCACAGGAAGTCAACTTGCCAACAATCTCCCCCTTTATCATTTATGGAAACAAAGGAATGTGGCCAAGTTTCTCAAAATGACTTAATCACAAAAAATTGTCTATCATAGCATCTTTTAATATATACATATACTGCTCCCCATATATACACATTCTCTATTACTCCCCCTTTGAAATTAATGGAAAAGGTGTCCAAAACTTGTAAGTCTTCTAGATACTTACTCCATGTAGACATCTGGGTACACAATCTGAAGAGATTGGATCTCTTTCCGCCAAAATACCTTCATTGCATCAACTGTCTGAAGATGCACGCATAAGGAATATGTCAGCTTCTCCATTTTTATCAAATCCATGTAGGGACCTTTATCATATGTCACAATGGTGGCATCAATCTATTTGATGTTCTCATTCAGAACTACTAGAGAGGGCACAAGTGCATTTCTCAATTGGGTTTGTCTGACTCTTATCTTATTGATCTCCAACTTAGCCTTTTCAATCTTGTCCAATTGACCTTGATAGACATTGTTACAAATTCTCATGTCTTGCGTGGATGCCTCAACTGATTTTCTAATAGTGTCCACCATGATCTCTGCCTCTTCTATCTTTTTGATATGTTCAGAGGTGAACTTCACTCTATGCAAACAGTTTGCTATAAGTTTCTTACCTTTAGCTGCCAACTCTTTCAATATAGATTGCCCAATCTTTAGATATTTTAGGCCTAAGGTAAAATTCCTTACCAATTCATTCAATCTCTCCTTTTTATACTCATCTTCTAAAATTCTAGTAGTAGAGTCTACTAGGTCTATAAAGTGTGCTTTGAAGATTTTTAGAATGATGTCGACATCTTCAACTGATTGAATTTTGGCTGCTTTCTTGTTTGTAGGTACTAGATCATTCAAGATGTTTACTAATTCCAAGAAAAGAGGGTTCCTCATAACCTATTTTTCTTTGGCTTTTTCCATAGATAGAACGCTGATCTTCATTAAGTCCTCTTCTCCCCACACATCTAGACTTGCTGAGTTAGGAGTTAACCTTAACAACAATGAAGTAGATGGTGAAGTGGATGGAGTGAATATAGTATTTTGACTAGTATCCATGCATTCACTCTTTACTGGTATCTCCTTGACTGGTGTCTCATTAGCTTGAGTATCTTTCTCTTTATTAAAGTCTATTGGATCATTGGAGGGAACTTCATCCTATTGTACAGATGTATCATCACTGCAGATCTCTTCAGTGCTTACAAATGCTTTATCAACTTTGTCCATGTCATTGTCAGATGTTGTCATGGATATCTTGATATTATCAACCACTATAGTATCTTCTGAGTCTTTTGCTATATTATTAATGTAAGGAAACTCAGGTGCGGAAACAGCTTCCTACGCTAATCTCTATAGGAAAGTATTGTGCAAATTCTTTTAAATCCTTATAATTACAGATTCATTAACTACTTTAACAAAGATATTGCAACCACATACCATGCATACATAAAACAGAGAATGACACAAAGATATACCCTGGGGAAAACCTTTGGGTAAAAAACCCCAGCACTCCAAAACCTGCACAATGTATTGATCAAAAACTATTACATTTACAATACACTTGCAATGCAAGTTCTTTCAGAAGATTTGAAAACCCTTGAAGACAAATCACGGCAGCATAAACTGTTCCAACAATACACTCGCATCGCTTGTCTTCGCAACCCTAAAAAACGCTTATATCATGCGCTTCACTTTTTAGGGTTACTCCTAACGATAACCGTATTAGGGTTTTTACCATTCTCCGAGAAAATAGGAAACCCAAACCCCACGATTGGGGAAGAGTGTACAGTACTCACATT
>MU223455.1:116542-128547 GCA_018584345.1 Thuja plicata | reverse complement strand
TGATCTTATATAAAATGAAGAAGTAATATAACTAAATGAATGGTTCCCTTTTCTATGCTATGTTTGAGGGTAGTGTCCTTCCTATAGCTTATGTCCTACAAGAGCATTAATTAAGTTGAACTACTTTATTCTAAATTTTAGTGATGAAAATATATGTGTGTCAAAGATGGTATGTGTGCGGTAATCCTTTTTGCAGAAAATAGTGGAGCAGTTCTAGAATCTAGCAGAGTGTCGCTGAAGAAGTCAAGCTCAGGTTCTTTCACCATAAGCCTCAGGCTAAACCATTCAAAAGCACATGAGCCAAGATAAGGGTCATTAATAGATCTTCACGGGAAGGCTGGGTCAATACAGTTTCTTGTTTTATGCCATGCACGGATCTAAGAACCATCGTGTGCTACATTCTGGGACAATTTATTGAATAACTACCATATTTTGTATTGACTAAAATCCTCATTGAATGGAGTAATCCTAGATTATAGTTGTAATTTGTAGTTTCCCTTTAAATAAGATTACTGTTGAACTTTTGAGCAGCACGTCGATAGAGATAGAGATACTGTTATAATTCAGAAAAGAGAAAATACAATCTTGTTTTCTGCATCTTTTGTAATCCATGTTTTATGAATAAGTAATGAGAGCTTCAATTTCTAGTATCTGAGATCTTGTTCATTCAAAATTTCATGGGGGCCCACACAGGAGGTGAATCTAATTCATAGTTAAGTAGGTTTCAAGTTATTTGAAGCAAGTAGGTCTCTGTTGCTCCTACAACCATTACTAACAGCACTAACGGTTGTTCCTGCAGCATAGATAGTTAGCTAGTCTGTTGTTCCTGTAGCATAGAGTTAAATTCTTTTTCCAAGTAGATTCCTTTATCTTTAGATTACACTATTGATATTTCTGTTCCTAGTTTAGTTCCATTTCAAGTATTTTCCATTTACTATAATGATGGCTTTTAGAATGGATTAGAGCATATACTTTGCAGTCACCATTTCAAGTTTACGCTCCTTGGTCAATAATTTAATGAGTTCAATGTATTGTTTCTAGTAGAAAGGATGCATAATCCTTGACTATAAGAGATATTATATAGAGCAGTCATTTTTGGCGCCACTACCAGGGATGGTGTCAATCTAATCTAGCCTAGAGTCATTTTAGGCCTAGTTTAGCATTTCTTTTTATGCATAGAAGAAGAGATCATCTTGGGCATTTCCTTCCTCAAGATCATCAAGCTGAGCCATTTAATATATTCCATTTTGAGCTTGAGGAACCCCAAGTTGCACCCATAGAAGTTGAAGAACCATTTGAAAACATATTTGCCGATGCATTTGATCACTTGCTATCATCTGACAAATCCTTGCAATTAGACAAAATATTTGCTGAACCAAAAGATCTCTTATCGCCGCCAGGGCCTCCTCCAAGGATGGCTCAACCAACCTTTCCCTTCCCAATTCTGCCTCAGCAGGGAAATCAGAATTTGAAGAACATACCCTTTGTAGCCTTGCCCAAGTTCTATGGCCTCATCACCGAAGACCCTGAGACTTTCCTTTTTGAGTTCGACATCCTTTGTAGGAGCTACGACTATACAACTAATGCACATAAGCTCAATTTGTTTCCATCTACTCTGAAGGAGGCCACGCTAAGATGGTTTATGGGCCTTGGTGCAAACACCATAGCAGACTGGACTACCATGAGCAACATGTTTCTTTCCAAATACAAAGAATACTGTCGAGGGTGAGATTTGAAAGGTGATGATATCTTCAGGATGACCCAGAAAGAGGATGAGACCCTAGAAGATTATGTCTCTAGGTTCATGTACAACTTGCAGTGTAACACTCAGCATCAACTGAATGAGGACTCTCAGAAACACCTTTTCATTAAAGGTGTTAATGAAGGGAGCATTGAGGCTCTGGACCTGATGGCTGGAGGTGACGTTAAACAAAAAAATTAGGATGATATCAAAAATATCTGCCTAAACTACTCCCGGGCCACTGTCAAGAAGGGTAGAGGAATTCGAGACCTACCACACAAGTTTGCTGGCTCTAGGGTATCCAAGATAGAACTTTCTAATCTCCTATCAGACTTCAAGTAGGACATCATTAATGATGTTGCTGCTCAGTTGGATACCATGCAATCTCAAAAGAAGAAGGAGGATGCTGATGCTGTGCTTGCAGAATACTACCCGCATTGTAGGGAGAAGAAGAGGAGCTACAAATGCAAGACCATTGCACATGTAGAGTCCCAGCCGATGCCTACGGAGTTCAAAGCTATTGATGAGAACGGGGAGGTGCTATATGTCGCTCAATTTAGGCCATGGGCCCTACAACTAGGTATGCCTCAAGATCCTCTTCAAATTCCTATCAATAATAATCCATGGCATATTTTCCCAAATTCAGGTCCCCATAATTTTGGAGGGTATAATAATTGGCAGCAACCTCAACAGGGGTGGCACCAGCCCCGGCAGGGTTGGCAACAACCCAAGCAAGGCTGGCATCACCCCCAGCAAAGTTGGCAATAGCCCTAGCAAGGGTGGAAACAACCTAATCAATGGACTAATCAACCCAATTAGCAAGACATAATTCCCCCTCCATAGCAACAAGCTCTAATGCCTCCTCTTGCAATAGCGAATAATCCTCCTAAGCCACCATAGCTTCCCGCACAACCTAATCCTAATCCCAATAACAAATATTCTGCTCAGTAATAGAGCTATGCCTAGCATGATATTCATCTCAGGTTAGGAACTACTCTTGCTTCACTGCAACCCCCTATCATAACCGAAGTGAAGGAGCCACCTGTTGACCACGAAGATGTGTCAGCTCCTATAGCCAAAGAGCCTCCATTTCCTCAGAGATTAGCTAAACAAGCTGAACCCATAGTAAACCATGCTATAGCAGACTTACTTGACCAATTAAAGCATATAACAGTACAAATTCCTTTCCTAGATGCTATCAAGGAAGTCCCTGCCTATACTAGAGCTATTCGGGAGGCTTGCATTAAACAACCTGGATGGAAGAAAAAGGATCCCAAGACCATTTATGTCGTCAGCTAGCTATCCAATCTTATGTTAGACAAGTTGTCTATACCCAAGTATGCAGATCCAGGAAGTCCTATGGTTACGGTTACCATCCAAGGTATACAAGTTCCAAATGCCTTAGTGGATTTAGGTGTGTCTATAAATGTTATGACCAAAGAAGTCCTATCCAATCTAAACATTGCTAGTCTTCAAGACACGCCAACCTTTTTGCAACTGGCTGATAGTTCTAGTATTAAACTTGATGGTGTAATTGAAGATGTTATTGTCACCCTACATTCCTAGGAGTATCTTATATACTTTGTGATTCTCTCCCCTAAAGCTGATATGGGTGGATACCCCCCAATTTTAGGACAACCATGGTTGTCCATTGCCGATGCCTTTATTGCTTACTGGTCAGGGAAGATGACCATCTCTAATGACATCAATACCAAAAACCTAACACTCTACTTCCCTGCTCAACCCATGTTGTAGGATGAGGATGCCATGTGGCTAGAATTAGATGAGCTTGATCTAGAAACCAACTCAATACAACAACTCATGGTAATAGGAAGAGAGCCGTTTGTAGCTTCTAGGTAAGAAGATGAGATAATTTCATCTATCCTCACTAATAACTATGGCATCAATTCCCAGTTGTGTCCATAATTAGATTGTGTCTTAGAGACTATTTTGGTCACTCCAAATGCCTCTCCATATTCACTATCCTCCAACTATCTTCATCTCTTATTACCTCATGAACTAGCTTCACCTCCAATTGCTGAGTTGGCCATGATGGATAAGGTCATCAAAATGGAAATTAGTTCTGGCAAAGAATTGAATATTATCTCTACCCTATCGTTACCACGTCAAAAAGATATCCTTCAACTGCTACAAGAAAACCACCAGGCTTTTACCTGGGATTACACTGACATGAAAGGAATAGATCCCAATCTTTGTACCCATTGGATCTATATAAGTCTAGATTGTAAAGCTATCAGCCAGCCCCAACGAAGAGTCAATCCTATCCTAAGGGATATAGTAAAAAATGAGCTCCAAAAGCTACTTAATGCCGGGTTTATCTACCCAATTTCTAACAGCCAATGGGTGTCACCTCTTGTCATAGTTCCCAGAAAAGGAGGTAAATGGTGTGTTTGTGTGGATTACCAGGAGCTCAATATAGCCACTAAAAAGGACCATTTCTACTACCATTCATAGACCAAGTCCTTGATAACCTAGCAGCTAAGAAGTATTTTTCCTTCTGGGATGGGTTTAGTGGTTACAATCAAATTCAAATAGCTCCTGAGGATCAAGAGAAAACTACCTGCACCTATCCTTGGGGAAATTTTACATATTCTATCCTCCCTTTTGGCTTATGTAATTGTCCTGCCACTTTTCAATGAGCAGTCATCAATATCTTTTCAGACATATCTTCTGATTGTATGGAAATATACATGGATGACTTCACTACCTATGGGAACACCTTTGATGAAGCCAAGGAAAACCTGGAAAAGGTCCTCCGAAGATGCCAGGACTATAATCTCTCTCTCAACAGTGAGAAGTGCTTTATGATGATGGAAGAAGGTGTCATGTTGGGACATTTTATTTCCTCACATGGCATCCAGCTCGACCCCACCAAGATTTTAGTCATCAGTACTCTTACCACACCAGAGAAGCAGAAAGATGTCTGGATTTTTCTCAGCCATGCTTGGTATTACAGATGGTTTATCAAAGAGTTTAGCCAAATTGAAACTCCCCTCTATAATCTGTTAAAAAAGGACTCTGATTTTACTTGGAATTCTGAGTGTGATAAAGCTTTCCTACAACTGAAGGAAATTCTAACCACTGCACCCGTATTACGCGGACCAAATTGGGGTTTGCCCTTTCATATTCATACAGATGCTTCTGATTATGCTATCAAGGTAGTATTAGGCCAGCAAGAGGATGCACTTGAACATGCCATTTATTTTATCAAAAAGAATCTACAGGGAGCCAAATTCAATTATACAGTGACAGAAAAGAAAAAGTGCTGCTTGCAAAAATTTATGCTTTGAACAAGTTCAGGCATTATATTACTGGTTACTAGATTTTTGTCCACACTGACCATTCTGTGATCCGGTACCTAATGAATAAACCAACTATCTCAGGAAGATTGGCTCATTGGTTACTACTCATGCAGTAATTTGACATCACAATCATCAATAAGCCCGGGAAAGCCAATGTTGTGGCTGACTTTCTCTCTCACTTGCATGTTCCTGATGATCCTGAAGCCATTGATGACAATTTTTTGGATGAAAATTTTTTCCTGTTGCAAGCACACAATCCATGGTACACTGATCTTGCCAATTATCTCACAACTAGTTGAACTCTAGCCCATTTTTCTTCCAAGGAACGCCGACTGCTAGCTGAGAAAAGTTTCAAATTTTCTTGGATTGCTGGTTTCATGTTTTACAGTGGCCCAAACTAAGTTATGAGACAATGCATCCATGAGGATGATACTTATGACATCCTTTGGGCATGTCATGATGAGCCATGTGGTGGCCACTTTGTAGCCAAAAGGACGGCCTTCAAAATCCTTACTACTGGGTATTATTGGCCAACTCTCCACAAAGATGCGGCTCAGTACACCAAGAAATATGATTGGTGCCAGTGAATGGGGAGGCCTACTAAGACCGATGAGATGCCCCTGTAGCCACAGGTGGTGGTCACACCCTTTGATAAGTGGGGCATCGATTTTGTGGCTCCCATTGACCCTTCTTCTCAAGGTAAATCTTACATTTTAGTCTGTACTGAATATGGTACTAAGTGGGCCGAGGCTAAACACATGAAGCATCCCTGGGACAACAATGTTGCTAAATTCTTGTATGAAGCCATTTTTACCCACTTTGGTGTTCCAAGGGAAATCATCTCTGATCAAGGGGCATAATTCACTTCCAACCTCATCGCTGCTCTCATGGAAGAATACCACATTCGTCATGCTAAGTCATCTCCCTACCATCCACAGGCCAATGGTAAAGTCAAAGTCACTAACCATGAATTAGAGGCCATACTTACCAAAACCATCACTATTCATAAGAAAGATTGGGCAGCCAGGCTTCCTAAATCACTGTGGGATTACCACACCACTTGGAAGTCTGCTATAGGATTCACCCCATTCTAGTTAGTCTATGGTAAGACGGCCATGATGCCTATTGAGTTCAAACATAAGACATTGCGAACAACATTGGAGCTCAACCTTGATCTCACTACAGCTCAGCAGGAACAATTTCTCACTTTGAATAATCTGGATGAATGGAGGAAGTCTGCCCTGGCTAACACTAAACTAATCCAACAACAGCGCAAATAGTGGCATGACAAGTTTATTAAAGATAAAAAATTTCCCATCGGTGACTGGGCTCTCTTGTACGACTCGCGATATCACCACACTCCTGGTAAGTTCCAAACCCGCTAGCTAGGGCCTTATGAAATTATTGCTATATTTTCCAATGGTGTTGTGCAGTTGTCGACCGTTGACCTTGTTTGATTCAAGTTACTGGTTAATGGCCAGCGTCTCAAGCTGTACCATAAACCCCAGAGAAAGACCGAGTTCTTGCAAAAATTTGTGACCACTGTCATCCATGATCCTCTTGTAGCACAAGAATGTGAGCCACTCGCTCATATTCATTCTTCACTTTGAGGATGATGTTCGCTTCACTCCATAATAAATACTTTCTTCTCGAAAGTACCTTCTCCATAATTAAAAAAACCTTGCCTCACACTTTTCTCTCTTTCATCTTTTCATTTCACTGTATCACTCCATTCGAGCATATCTCATCATTAGCCACTCTTCCTGCAACTCTTTCCAGGTTTGTGGCATGATCTCTCATACATATTTTATATTTATTTGCTTTATTTAGGAGTTTAGTGTTCTATAATTTAATGCTCTTGTGAGATGTGGCACGGTGGGACCTGTGCCTTCACCTTAGTTGGGGGGTGGGGGAGATTCATTTATTGTTGTTTATTATTTCAGTCATTTTAGCAGTCATTTTAGTGCTTCATAATATTTCCTTCCTATCTTGTCAAAACCCTTTTCTGCATGATTGCTAATAAATGTTTTAATTCCGTAACCTGTGATTATGTCATCAATTATCATTGAATTAAAAGCTATTAAGGGTTGAGTCAAAATAATAATGATTTCAATGTGACGTGTTTGGGTGGCACATACCTTAACATGCATGAAAAAATTATGAAAACCAATAAGCTCTACTTTTTGATACGAGTGATCTTTAGTAAATCTTTCTCCTCTAAATTTCCACACCATTAATCTACAAACAAAAGCTTGAGTCTGTAAAATGAATTCTCCATTACAAGGTTTGACATACATTCTGTGGGGCAGAATTTTGATAGTAGCAGCTATGGGTGGAGATATCCAAAGGCACGAGCCATCTGATCACAATATTCTTCTAGCATCAGTAGACAGTTGTAAAAAATTCTGCAGAAGAGGATGGTTAGACTACTACCTGAGCCTCAACATATTTGATGATGAAATCACTCATGAATTTATGAATACTTTACGAGGTGGGTTTGCAGTAGTAAAAGGGTTGAAGGTTGAATTCTCAGAGGACATAGTGGTAGAGGTCACAAATTTACCACAAGAAGGGGAAAAATGGTCAAAGGACATTGATGTACATTTGGCTAGGGCATAGTTTACTCTTCATGGTGACCCTCCTCTGAACATTGACAAGAAGCAAGGTACTTTGAGAAGCTCATTGCCTGAAGATTACATGCAGCCGGCCACCTTCATCATTTAGTATTTCACTTGTGAAGGCCGATATAAGTACCTTCATGGGATATGTTAGGGATTTTTCTTGTATGAATCACAGTGATTGAAATAACTACTTGAACACCATGCCTTCTAATACTGATTCAGAGACAAGAAAAGCCTAATTGCTAAGGACTGGATAAGGTCCTTCATTTTTGAGCTCCACATATACTCAGGTAGGTTTTACCTCTTAAGATTGCTGCTTACATAGTATTTGTTATTTTGGATACTGATTTTCTATGTACCTTTGTTAAACCAACTTATAAATCACCTTGCAAATGACCAAGCATAACCAGATGCAAGATTTAACCATACAAACTATGATCTTAAATATAGAAAATATCAGTGATATAAGGATTCTCATCCTTCTTCCTTTTCTTTATAGGAGGGATAACCTAATGGATTCACTCTTCAAGGAATCAATAATATGGACATTGTCCTGCTGACATAGGTCCTTAACAAGTTTTGTTTATCTGTTCTTAGTAACAAAGTATTTTGATTAATTTGGTTTTGATATATTGGAATAACTTAGACAAAGATTGATTATCAGACTGTTTTCTGAACCAGTGCCTATCCTTTGGGCTATAGAGTCAAAATAAGCTAAGATCTCACAGAAACAAGACACAGTAAACTACCTTATAGTTCACATACAATTCAGGTAAGTTGCCTTACAATCTACCCTGTCACCTCAAATATATTGTATCAAATTCTTAAACAAAGCAGTATGCTCCTTGAAATTACTTACAAAACTTAGTTCTTTCCTTAAAAGAAACTTGCAAGTAATCAAATAGTTACCTTATAACCAGAATGTTTCAGAATACCTTGTAAAATTAAAATACAAGAGCACATACAAAGAAAAAGAGACAGCAATGGAGGAGAGTAAAATTGCACCGTATATTATTTATATGATCCAGATTTCCATACATGAAAGATTACACAGCTTCAAAAGATAGACAGAAACCATAATGTCTGAATTCTGTGATATATTATCTCCTTTCCAAAATTTTCCAACATCAAAAGACCCTTAACTATTACAACTCTTATGCTATATATAGGTTTTTGACCATCTTGGATTCCCTTAAGGATGAAACAAGATTCGGACGGTCAAAGAAAACCTAACCCTAAAGATACAAGAGAGACAAAAGAAAGAGAGAGAAGAAGCAGTGAAAGGACTGAGTCAAAAAGGTGTAAATAGATATTTCTTGTTCTTCTCCCAATCTGGTGACTGCAATCAGATTTGTAGGTGGTAGCTGATAGTATTTATACTGAGTCTGGATAGTTGTGCTCACCTACTCACCTACACCTTCCTTTTGTAATAACTATCCTTCTTGTCTCTGAATAGTGCAGCACCAAGTGTTCACCTTACTCATCGTCCAAAATTTCTTCCTCTACTACAGGCTTCTTTTTCTTAGGTGATGTCATGACTTCCCAAGCCTTTACTTCATCGTCTAATGGCCAATTGAAGTCTTGAGTACTTTGTACCTCCACCTTTTTCCTGTCTCATCTTACATCAGTGATGGTCTTGACATCAAGTAGGAACTTGTTGATATCTATTTCTGCTTTGAAGGCCTCATCCAATAATTTATTGAATCCATCTACATCAACCTCGGTTCCTAAAAGAAAAGCCTCTTCACTAGGCATCTTGGTGTCAAACTCACTTTTCCAGGCATCTATAGTCTTGACTTGATCATCATCTCCTTTTAAGGAGGGAACAAACCTATTGAAGTCACTTGAAAAGAGACTCAATCTAGCCTCTATCTGATTCAATTTTCCTTTGAAGAATGAGAGAGAAATGTTAACTCTTTTGATCTCATCTTCAACCTCTATGAGTATTGGAGGAAAATCTGGTCTTATGGCTTGTAGAGATGACAATTTCTCAAACAAAGTTGCCCTAGCAGACCATTTTTTGAAGTAAGGGTTTAGAACAGCAAGGTACCCCATTACCTCAGTATGCAATACTGGTAACTTATTATATGTATTGATTACAACATCATCTTTATCTTTTAAAATCTCAATCCTATATTGTAATATACCTTTTAGTGCTTTCAAAGCTATTGCATTTCCTTTTTCTTCATCCACCTTTTGTTCCACAGCCTCTTCTGACTTAGGCTTGTCTTCAATCTGCATTGGTGGCGGTTGTGCAAGCACATACACTATCTCAGGCTTGGCCTCCAATTCATCTGTCAATGTCTTTATCAGTTGATCCCTCTGGTATAGTTTTATGTGGCACATGTCTTTGTCTTTAGACACTGCACTTGTTTCTTCCAGCAAAGTAGTATACCTTTCAGACAATTTTTTTGTCTTGTCCTCATTCAATTGAGCCTAGTGTGTCATAATTTGGGAGATTTCTAAGTCCCCTGTATTTTGTACTGACCACACTATCTAATTCTTCACCATAATCTCTTGAATATTCACTAATTGAGGCTTCTTGTCTTTAGGGCTTAAGCTCCACATTGCAAAGGCCTGAGATTTTGGGTTATACCCAAATCCTTTTATCATTTCTCCTACCTGGACTTTGCTAACCATTTTAAGGTCTGGCTGCTTTCTGATTTGATCTATAATGAATGCAGATGCCAAATCCCATCCCTCAGCCAATAAAATCCCACTTCCTAATACCATCTTTCTGGCATCCTCAGGTGAGATATCCTCATTCTCAGGATCATAATTTTGTAAGGCCACTAGGGCTTCATTTGTAATTGTGTCTTTACCATCAACTGTTAATTGGGACCTGAGCTGCTCTGTTTTATGCCATCTAAGGAAGTCTTTAAACTCCTTCGTCTTTACAAAATTGTCATCATCTAGGAATTTTTGCTGATGAAGCAATCTTTCATCAACACAGGCCCTGAGCGGTACCTCAACTTCATCTTCTAGGTCAGGCTGTTGCTTCTTGCCTTCCCTGATTTCTTTTCTCAGCTTATGATCATATAACCTGGTGCCAGGTACCAAGGCCTTAGCCTTATCCTTTTTCTTACTTTGGCCCTCCACTGAAGGCTATCCTAATTCTAACTTCTGCCTCTTTGTAACTGGTTCTTCTACATCATCTGGCTATGTAGCAACTCTTAGATCTATGATATGTCCTTCTGCTCACTGCAACTGTGGGATTTCAGCCATTTCTTGATCTGAGGCTTGTTGTGGTGGAGGATTCACAGGAGGACCTGCATAATCACTGTCATCATCACTCTCCTCCTCTGATTCTAAGTGTTCAGGTGACTAAGCACCTTTTTTATCTAGGACTGTATCTATTTTCTCTACTAGCACATAATAGTTATCTATCATGGCCTTAATCCTATCAAAATATGGGAGATCAGGGTAAAAACCCCCAAATGACAACCCATTTCTTTTTATTTGTGTCTGCAGCTTCAGCAATTCCTGGATTCTCAGTCTTCTCATATGAATGCCATCTTCATCCAAGAGGTTCCTTATTGAATCTTCTTCTATGCATTCACAATGAACATTGGTATTAGGGATAGTAGGAGTATACAACTTCCTAACCCCTGCCATGAAGCCCTCTAGGTCAATGTACCTATATGAGGCTGCCGCCATTCTGTACTTCTCCAACCATTGACCCACTTCATCTATGGCATTCTTTCCAATTGTAAAATTTGCAATTTTGAACTTCCTAGGGGTTATAGTCCCCTTTTTATGTGGTGCAAAGTGCCCATTATCAGTTAACATCAACTGCCAAATGAATTCCATACCAGCTACTCGCACAGGCACATGATAAGGCAATAAATGGGGTGGGTGAATACACCCATATACTCTGATAATGGTGAAATTCTCCTCCAAGAAGAAATCACCCCAGTTGTGGTTTCCAGACCAATTTTCTTTATAATTGTAGGGCCTAAGCAATTGTATGATCTTCAATGGGACTCTAGTCCTGCTTGTCCCCAAACTCTGCACAATTGGATACACAATCCAATTCTGGAATGCACAATAGTCACACTCTCTAGAAGTATAATTCCAAACCCTAACCCAAAACTGGATAGGATTTGGTTGTGTCTGATAAAATCTCTAAGGAGACAAGTTATGCGTATCCATGATTACAAAATTGAAGTATAAGAGAAGGTGCATCAGGACTGAATAATGCAAGAATTTAGGTTCCTTCTCCTTGGGGTTCTTTAATATTTTCTGGGTTGCAACAAAACCCTCATGAATTTTGTCAATTATATGCTGTATGTAATCATAGCTGGTGCTTGAATGCACCTC
>MU223455.1:57921-81354 GCA_018584345.1 Thuja plicata | reverse complement strand
TTATGAAAAGCATTCAGATGTTGTTCTGTAGATATTGAGCCATCACCATTGAATCTTGGAAAGTTCTTTCTGAAACCTTTGGGTAAATCATGACATGCTGCAAGATTCAATGGTCCAATTGCATTTCTCCAAGGAACGGCCATAATTGCTAATCATGGATTCTATGACTGAAAGAATTGAAGCTGAGAGGGGAAATGATCTGAATTCTGAGAAAAACTTTTAATATTTCTTTCTTTTTCCTAAAGTTATCCCCAAAAATCTATTTTAATAGGCATGATTTTTTTTACAACGGAGTCGCCAATCTCTGAATAGTAGAGAAAATAAATATTGTAGCTTGAAAAATTAATATGTTCTTCCTCTTAGTTGCCAAAAACACAAACTGGGAAACTAAATGATAAGAACCTTCAAATCCTTCAAACTCTAATATGAAATAGGTTCTTTTAAAAACACAGAGTCTCCAATCTCAAACAGAGATAACAATAATAAAACTGAGAAAACAATCTCTAGCACTGATCTTCTTTTCCAACTCCCCAGCAGAGTCGCCAAAAACTGTTGGTTAATAGTTTGTCCTCTCTTAAGATTTTCAATCTTTGACTCTCTATACCCCAAGGTGAGAGAACAAAGGATGTCCACCAACAAATGGGTTAGTGTATTTCTTCTATCACTACCCTCTGAATTGACAGGCACAACTCCCTGATTGTGTATGATATTCAATGAATTTGTTTTTTTATGATCATCAGATTTTCCCTTGTGTGATTTAACCAAATTGCTTGTAGACACAAACAATTCAGGCAAGGATAATGTGAAGATAATCTACAACCTTCAATAGAATTCTGATTATAGATCATCAGAAAGACTACCTTCTAACTAAACCTATCTATTCTAAGAATGCATATTCTACTAATGAGAACAGAAGCAGAATCATATACAGACAGCAAATAGAATTGCTTAGACTACAACTACTAATCATGAAATGGAATTCAAGCAGAAATTACAGCTCCATATACAATTGTACTTTCCATTCAGATGCAATCTAAATAACAGAAGAATTATACATGATGGGTAAATAGAATTAATTTCACTACAATCACATACATGAAATGGAATCCAGTAGATAATTGCAGTTTCATATATAATTGTCCTGTCTATTCACATGCAGATATGAACTAAAAATGGAACAACAAACAAGGGATAAAGCTTCTGTAAATGGAATTACTTCTGCTTCAATAACCAGTTTTCTGACCCTTTACATTGATTCCCTTCACAGTATTTATAGAGTTTACATACAATCAGGCTTCTAAGAGCCAATGATCTTCCCTCTTCTTCGAATACAAAGAGACAAAATGCAAAGAAAAAGACTTTTCAAATCTGAGAACTCGAACAGTCACTATAGAATTTGAAACTCTTCATCTCCAACAAGCATTATCGAGCTGAATCCATTGGGCCACGGAGTTGAAACATCATTTAATCTTTGAATGATTTCAAAATTCCCCATATCAGCCGGTGGAAAATACCAAATCAGCTTCTCTATTGCAGAAAATGGAAAAAGAGCTTCTCCTCATGGATAATGAGACTGAAGCTTCTCCTTGGCGGAAAATTAGAAAAGTGCTTCTCCTTGTGGAGAATTGGAAAAGTGCTTCTCTTTGGTGGAAAATGAGAAAAGAGCTTCTCCTTGCGGAGAATTGGAAAAGTGCTTCTCCATTGCAGAAAATGTATGAAGGGGTGCGAAACCCACAATATGGAGAAGCCACTACCTGTCTTTTCGCACGTCATTTTTAAGTGCGCGGGCTACTTAACTTAAAGCACATGCTTTATTTGATCTCTTAAAACAATAACATAATATTCCTTTTCAATAAATCGGGCCCACCTTATTAAGCTTGCAAAAAATCACCAGAGAGGTGCGAAACCAGCAAAGTGCTAAGTTTTTCTTTGCGGAAAATCACCCAAGCGGTGCGAAACCCGCGTAGTGTAAAATTCTTCTTTGTGGAGAATTACCTTCTTAGGTAGAATTCCGCCGCGGAGAAGATGATTTTTGAAATCCCGCCGAGCTCGTTCTCGCTCATTTCTTAACCAAATTGCTCGCCATTTGTTGCATTAGGATCGTTGAGACCTATAGAATCGATCCATACCAGTCTTTGGTCTCTGCCTAAGAAAGAACATCGATTGGAGCACAAATATTTGCCGGGTTAGGATCTAAAACCTACCCAAAGAAATGAAACTCTGATAAAAACCCACCCAGCTAAAAAAATATGGAAAAGGAAGGGGGACCCGACAAAGACTTCCTGTCTTAGGAAAGACTTAGACCTAGACATCAAACTGACCAGACCAACACGACATGACCATATGACTCCAATATTGCAAAAGAAAAGGTGACTGAAAGTCAGACAACACATTGTTTATGTGGATCGAAAGGCCATCAAAGGACAAGTGATTGCAGATCAGTTAGTTGAAGCACCTATTGATGGTAAACATCCTCTCATCACAAATTTTCTAGATGAATTAGTTTTAAATCTTGCCCCAAGTTCACCATGGAAGCTGTATTTTGATGGATCCTTCACTTAGAAAGGATCAGGGGCAGGAATTTTGTTTGTTACACCAAAAGGGGATCTTATTCCTAAGTCTTTCAAGTTACAATTTCCTTGTACCAATAATATTGTAGAATATGAAGCCCTTGTACTTGGACTTCGATAGGCCATATAATGGAAGATTCTCACGTTATTGGTGCTTGGTGATTCACAATTGGTTATCAAACAAGTAATGGATGAATATCAAACAAAGGATGACAAGCTGCTTCCTTATCATCGTACAATTGAAGATCTCAAGACACATTTTATTGACCTAACATTTCAACAGATTCCTCGCGCCAACAACAAAGCAGCAGATGCTATGGCAATAATTGGGTCTCTGATTACTATGCCAGAACAGAGCATACGGTGTGAGTTTCTTGTTTAGAATCTTACAGTCCCTACCTATGACACACCGAATTCTGAAATGGTGTGTGAAATTATTGATCCTAATTCCCCGTGGTACCAAGAGATATATTCCTACTTGCATGATGGACATACCCCACTTACTTTAACTCCTAATCAACGTAAAACCTGCATTCACCAAACTTCCCGATACACAATCCTCGATGATACCCTTTACCAAAAGCATTTCGATGGAACTCTTTTAAGGTGTTTGAATTCTGATGAAGCACAAATGTCCCTAGAGGAGGTACATCAAGGAATCTGCAGGGCTCATTCTAGTGGACTTACATTGGCCAAGAAGATGTTACGCACTGGATATTACTGGCCTACTATGGAGCAAGATGCCTACAACTATGTGAAGAAGTGTGTACCTTTTCAGTAGCATAGCGATTTGATACACGCTCCCTCCCAAGCACTCCAACCCACCATCACCCCTTGGCCCTTTTCATGTTGGGGTCTCGATCTTGTTGGCCAAATTTTCCCTAATTCATCCAATGGCCATAAATACATCCTGGATACTACAGAGTACTTTACCAAGTGGGTTGAAGCTGTTCCTCTCACCTACACTACTGGAAAATAGATTTCAAAGTTTATCCTGAACTATCTTATCTGTCGCTATGGCATTCCTCAGGACATTGTTACTGATAATGGAGGACCTTTCAAGAAAAAGGATATCACAGAGCTATGTAGGAAGTTTAGCATTACCCACCATACCTCTTCCAAGTACTTTCCACAAAGCAACGGTCAAGCTGAGGCTACAAATAAAACCATTCTCAGAATCCTCAAAAAGACAGTCGATGAAGCTGGCCATGATTGGCACCTTCACCTCAATCCCGCCATTTGGGCTTACCACACCTCCATTTGAACCCCCACGGGAGCCACTCCCTTTGCCCTTTTTTATGGAACTAAGGCTATTCTACCCATCAAAATTGAGCTCCCTTCCCTCAGAGTCTCTCTAAAGAATCTGTTGTCCGAAGAAGAATATAGAGTTGCCCGCTTGCAAGAGTTGGAACTCCTTGATGAGAGACGCCTCAGTGCCCTAGAACACCTTCACATGTATCAAAATCACCTTCACCTTTAGGTCAATAAAAGGATCAAACCTTGTCAGTTTGAGGTTGGTGATCTTGTCCTGCAGCATAACATGAAGAACCTCCAGAACAGAGAAAAGAAAGGGAAGTTTGAACCTAATTGGTAGGGTCCCTTCATTGTTACAGCAAAGTATGGTTGCGGTGCCTATCAGATTGCTTCTCCAGAGGGAGATCCACTCCCTGATCCTATAAATATTATACATCTCAAGCACTTCTATGCTTGATCAGTTAGTAGTCCGTTGTACAGTAAAAATTGTTCAGAAAATCCAAAAAAAATCAGCAAAGCAGAAAATCCCAAAAAAGTCAGAATATTCAAAAAAGCAAAAAATATAAAATATCAAAAAAGCATAAAAAATACAAAATCTTGAAAAGAAAAAAAAAAAAAATCAAAAAGAGAAAGAGAAAAATCTGTCCATATGTGAAAACCACTTCGGTGGTGCAATGGATAAGTACCATGGTGAAAACCTGTTTCAGGTGCCATGCGTAGTCAGATCCACCATCAATTCCTGCCATTTGTCTATACCACTTGCATTGCCTTTTCATAATAAGTGTCGCTACCCATATTTGTGCAGATACTCTTTTGACCATTCTCTCGCTTCCGCAATAATGATTCCCGCACGACTGAGCTTACCAAATCATGAAACTAAGCTTTGTTCTAGACATAGAGATCACAAATGTTTTATATCAAATTAGCAGAATGATTAACTCTCCTAATGATCATTCTATTCACAAGCAATTGCTAGCGAATTTCTATTTCCTATTAATCAAATCTTTAGCCCATCAGGATGAATCCTTCCGGTGTCGGCTGTTCTATCAATCATCCCATCAAATCATTCATGGCAAGAACTTTTGGATTGAATGACCACTTGGTCAGGATGCTTTTTTTTTATTTTATCTTGTGTTTTACTATGTCCTTATCGTGGTAGCCTAGATCTCTTATATCTTGGTTTGTTATGGTGAGTACCTTGTGAAATACGTGTCTTTTGTGTTATGATCTGCTTATCATAGTTTGCTAGGGCATTTATGTTTTGATATTCAATTATGACTATGTATGCCTCACTGGGGGCAGGATTCATGCATCCCATAATCCCTTAAAATATCTGGATGTACTGTGTCTCCTCATGAGTAACATTTCATAGGTCTCTTCATATTTGATATATCACATTCTTGTTCCTAACAATCTATTTGTTTGAGAGTCCAGTCCACGCAAAGGAACCATGTCACTTGTGTTTTCTAGCACATGGTGCATAACTCCTTTTGCAATATCAAACTAGGGTGTTCTCTCCAACATTAACACGATATTAATCCCACTATCATATAGTTAGTCTTTGCATAAGTAGTTAAGTCATATTGCATTATGGTTTTGCTCTTGGTAAAGGTTTCTATTTATTCCCCTATCTAGTCATCTAAGTGATTTTATCAGATTTTTGCGATACACACAAAAATAGTGTCCTCATTTGTCTTGCATCCATTGCATTCATTAGTCATTAAGTTATTATCTCTTGCATTATTCAATATCCATTCATTTCATTAGTCATTGCTCATTGCATTGGTCAATAGTCATTAATTATTTGCATTGTTATACCAGTTTCATTAGTCATCACATTGATCATCAGTTAGTAATCACTTGCATTGTCATACATTTTGTAGTGTCTTTTGCATTGCTCATTCCATTAGTCCATTAATCATTAGTTTCATTAATCATTAAGCATTGTTCATTTGTCATTAATCATTAATCATTAGTCATTAATCATTATACACATCATTACAACCTTACATTAACCATTATAGTTTTCTCATTATGTCATTACCCATTCATTTCATTAATCATTAATCATTAAGCATTGTTCATTTGTCATTAATCATTATTCATTAGTCCTTAATCATTAATCATTATACATTTGTCTCACATTTCATCCATTACATTCATTAATCATTAATCATTACACCCTTACATTATTATTCATTAACCATCATATATATTACATCATTACAACATTAATCATTCTAGCTTACATCATTCGTTCATGTAGTGTTTATTAAATCATTTACATTGAATTTTTCATTAGCATCAAAACATTAAAAAACCATTTGCATTTCCATATCATTAGTTGCATCCATAACATCCATAACATTTATAACATCATATAAAATATTTACCACATCATCCATATCATACATAAATCTGCATCCCATCCCTGCATCACAAATTTGTCAATCTCATCATGCATACATATATTCATCCCATCCTACATGTCAGTAATAAGCATCATCTACGATAAACATAATAATTACATCCATCATAAGCATGTAAAACCATCAAAAATGCATAAACATAAGAGAACATAGTCCCAAATAAAGTCCATGTATATATCTCAAAAAATGTCATCGTACGTCATGTGTCAAAAATGTCAAAAATATGTATCCAAAAATTTGAGCAGAATCATAGAGGTGGCTATGATGGTCCTTCTCCACTACTGGGACGTGGCGGTAAACCCACTGACCCCTGTGATGCTCTCCCTGTGTTGGCCGACTGTGACCTCTCTAAGTATGTAGGTGCCCGGGCCCCCTCTAGCATTGCTCCATAATATAGTCCCATGTAGTATCCAGCCTCTCGGCCCCTGCATCCTGCCTCTCTCTAGGCGGCCATAGCATCAGCCATCATCTACCCTACCCCTACCGCTGTCCCTGCCAGTCGCGCTATATCACGGTCTGCCCTGTAGTCCTTAGCACATCTGCGTGCTAGATCCTGCTCTGGTGTCAGAGATGCTATCTGTGCTACCAAACCTGCACGCTCCTCCTCCCAATCCCCATACTCCTCAATGATAGTGAACTCTCCACTGTCCACCCGAGCCTGTAAGATGTCCAGTGCCCACTGTGCACTGTCTCCTCGAGCTATCTCTGAGGCCAGCTCTCCCTAGACCTGGGTCACCTCTGCCTGTAGGCTGCTGGCTGTAGCCTGTGCCATCGCCAATAAACCCTGAACTCTCCCCAGCTCTGTTTGTAGGCTATCTCGCTCTGCTATGATAGTGTCGTATGTCTCCTGGGCTACAAAGCCTGCTTATGGTCCCTGTGGTGGTGGACCCTGCAGTGGTGGTCCCTATGGTGGTGGACCCTGTGGGGGTGGACCTTGTGGTGGTCCCTACGGTGGACCTTGTGCTGGTGCTCCCTGTCTGGGGTCCTGTCCCTGCGCACCAGGTATGATAGGTGGCTGTCCACCTACGGGTATCTGCACCTATCCCCTCTGCCATGGTGCTGCCACTCTGGCTCAGACTCTCCTCCTGCCCCCTCCATCTCCCCCATCTCCCCCGTCGTCATCTCCTCCCTGTCCATCTCTGCCAGGCCCTGGCTTCTCATTTGGTTGTACAACCCCTAGCACTGTCAATCTGACCAGCATGTGTGCCGCCCACCACTGTGCATATGTCGGCACCACACCTGCATCTAGCAATGACTCCCATGCTCTAATCCAGGGCACCTTAATCATGTCCATGAAGGACCCTCGTGCTATAGGAGGATCTTCCCCAATACACTGCCCACCTCGCAGGTCACCAATAGATGTGGGAACCCGTTTGGTACTGCCTCCTGGACCTGTCCCATCTGTCTCCGCACCTTGGATGGCATGTAGCGCGAGATCATATAAGCTGTTCTCCCAAACAACCAATAGTTTGTCTGCACAAACTTCATATAGTATGATTCATAAAACTCATCCTCTGCATATACGCCCTGCTGTGGGGCCTCATGGCCCCAAGCCTCACATCCTGCATAGGGAGTCCATGTGATCGCTCCCATCTCATCTAACCGTCACCTCCAGTACCCTACTGAGTCTATGGCCTCATAACTGATAGGTGGCCTATACCAACAGACAAAAGGCTCATAAGCCGCCCGGGTCTCCTAGTGTCTGATTAGTCATGTGACCGCTATGTGCTCCCAGGCCCATACTAATAACAATGTGCATCTTGGCCCTAGTGCTCTCCCTCTGCGATAAGCACACATGTGTAAGTCATAATACAACTATCCGAGGATGAAATATCCCTAGTAGTACTGGTCACCATCCTCCACCATGCTGCTCAATACTCGAGCCCAGCCAATCGAGAATCCCTTGCCTGCATGATCAGGCATGAGACGTCCCCCTATCAAACCCGCCAGGTATAGTGCAAATCACCGTGGCCTTGGATCCATAGCCATTGCCTTAGCCCAGGACATCCACTGCCATGTAATCGGTAGATCTGCATATCTCCTCCTCATCGCCATCTCCAGGTATGGCTGAGACCCCTCCATGCAGTACTCAGGTATGACCCCCCAAATGGGCACTCTGTAAATCCTCCATACATCATGGAGGGTAATCGTAGCCTCCCTTTTCGGGAAGTGAAAGCTGGAGGTGGTGCTAAGCCACCTATCTATCAGCACAAACATGAGCACATTATGCGCTTGAAGGTGCGGCCAATGCTGCACGTGCTCCAGACCACACAGTGTCACCACCCCCCACTCCGCCACCGTTAGGTGCTGCTCCAGCTCCATAGTCACTGGATAAAATTCCCTTGCTCGAAATGTGATCATCGCCTCCTGCAGTCAGCAAACCCATGTCAGTAATCAGATAGCATGTTGGGGCATTGAAACATGTCCCAGGCCTGTCTGGGGCACCAAAAAAGGCTCTCGGACCCTTGTCTTTCCTCTCTCTCTTCTCTTTTCTTCTATTTTTGGGTCAATCCGCACAGCCGGTGGTTAAACCTCACAGACGGAAAAATTTCATAGTCGCCAGTCTGCGGAGATGGCTGATCTTCACAGATGCCAATCTGCAGAGACGACGGTTTAGGCCGTCGCCTTTCTTGCCACGCAGACGGCGGTGTTGAAAACCGCCGTCTCCACTGCGCCATTTCTCCCTCCCCACCATCACAGTCAGAGTTTGGGTTAAAATTTGTCTGCACAGACGACCATCGCATGTCGGTCATCTACGCAGACGGTGGTTTCTCGATCACTGTCTGTGCAGACGACAGACAGGTGATCATCGTTTGCACTGCGCGCCCTTCTACAAGCATTTATTGCACCTAGGAATGATTGAAAAATATTAAAAATCTTAAAGCAAAGGTAGGTGCTCGACTACTCACCGGTGGTCCTGCGTCTACTGGTCGCTAGTGCACCCGGACACGCTCTCCAAGCTGTGCTCGCTCTCGCTGCGCTGCCATGGCTCTCTTCTTCTTCTCTCTTTTGCTCTTTATGGGTGAAAGTGACTTGTCTATGGGCCCCAATAGACTATTTATAGCCCTTTGGGACCCATTTCTTTTGTCGGTCTCCTCTTTTTCTGTTCTAGTCCCCATTTCCCCTCCATTTTTCCTGGACACATCATGCAATTGGCCTACTCTCCCCTTTTTCTTGTCTTTTCGAGAAAATTTTATTAAAAAATTATTTTTTTTTCTATTATTTTCTCGAGGGGGCACACTCCTCCGCTCTCGCTGCCGTAGATTTTTAGAATCCTCTGGGACATCTTATTTTCTTTTCTTTGACGCAATGTCACTTTCGACAATGCATCAAAGAGGGGCAAAATATAGATGTCCAAAATCGTCCTTATATTAATTTAATTAATATTCCCATAACATTATAGTTAATTTTAATTAATTATATTTGTTATATTCTTCTATCTATTTAATTAAATATCATTCATTCTTCTAAGTATTTGAATGTAATATAAATACTATCCCTTTTAATGTATTAAATCTTATTTAATACATTATCCCTCATTAATCCCCTTTAAATAAATTTTTAATTTATTTATTCATTCACATGACTTAAATTCTACTAAACCACAATTAATTCAAATTAATTTGGATTAAGCTAATTTGAGCCTAGATCCTACCCTACCTCACATCACTCTCACCAAATAAACCTATTTATTAATTAACTAAAGTTAATTAAGTTAATTTCTTGATTCCTACAACAATTAGTCTTAATTATTTGCTCACACATGTGTGAGCAAATTTCTAAAAATTTGACTTTCCAAATAATTCCTTATTTGGTGCTAACAAGGTTTCTTACACCTATGATGACACCTTCTTACACTTTTCAAAAGTGTCTCATTGGCCCAAAACTCTTACACCCTCTTACACCTTCTTACAAGATCCTTCACATGTGTACTTTAAGTACACTTTGACCCATCACATCCAAAGTTGCTCACACATGTGTGAGCAAAGTGGGCCTCTTGCATGGCTTATGTGTCCCTCATGTGGCACCTATGTGGATGCCACATGAGCTCCACTTCATCCAAGCCCTCTCTCTCCTCCAAAAAATTTATAAATAGAGGCCTTTCTCAAGAGCAAATCATCTCTTGTTTTTGCATTGTTATCATGCTAGTTTTATTCTATAGTCATTTAGCATTTTCATAGCAATTGTAGTCCTTAGTTCATGTTTACTTCATTTTTGAATCTAGATATCACATCTTAGGTGTATAATGGAATGAATCTTAGATAGTTTTTGTTCATCTTGCATATTAATCATAGTATAGATTTTGCATACATCAAATCATTTGTGATGGCTTTGAGACAAGTTTCTCATACTTGTTCTTGAAGCTCTTCACTCTCTTAGCTTGCATTGTTATCAATAGTGGGATTCAATATATTGTGTTGAGAGAGCACACCCACAAACATCTCTAAGAGCAAATCAACAAGGCTTGGGTGCACTTGTTCAGCTCATCAGAGGTCATGGTGGAGTCTTCTTGTTTTAAGAGTATGCTTTTAGACATTTTAGTGTAACTTAAATGATTTATATCTTCTAACGTTTGCATGTCTGAGCATGCTCCCAATAGGTAGGTTTCCTCCATAGACATCTTATTTTTTGCATCTTTTGTAATCCATTTTTTATGAATAAGTAGTGAGAGCTTCATTTTCTAGTATCTGAGATCTTATTCATTCACACTTCTGTGGGGGCCCACATGGGAGGTGAATCTAATTCGTAGTTAAGTAGGTTGCAAGTTATTTGAAGCAAGTAGGACTGTGTTGCTCCTGCAGCCATTAGTAACAGCACTAACGGTTGTTCCTGTAGCATAGATAGTTAGCTAATCTATTGTTCCTGCAACATAGAGTTAAATTCTTGTTCCAATTAGATTCCTTTATCTTTAGATTATGTTGTTGATATTTTCGTTCCTAGTTTAGTTCCATTTCAAGTATTTTCCATTTATTATAATGATGGCTTTTAGAATGGATTAGAGCATATACTTTGCAGTCACCATTTCAAGGTTACGCTCCCTGGTCAATAATTTAAAGAGTTTAATGTATTATTTCTAGTAGAAAAGATGCATAATCCTTGACTATAAGAGATATTATATAGAGCAGTCAATTGACTTAGAATGGCTCATCAAGAGAAAAACTAACATGATGCACTTTGTTTCAAAATGTAGGAGCATTACCACAAGTTGTGGGTGCGAGGAGTAGCATTATGGATATTTGACCTGGTAGATGAGCTAACGACTCCTGAGTGGCTTATTATTGTGACTTGTGGACTTAGTTTCCTCTTGGATCTCCCTCAGTTTCAGTTGAACTGAGGTTTATTGATAGCTATGGCAAAGCAATGGCACTCTGACCATAATACCTTTCACTTACCTCTCAGCGAGATGATGATTATGCCAGAGGATGTATATAGAATATTGAGGATCCTGACTCATGGAGAGCAGGTGTATTATGATGCAGTGTATGATAACAGTGTTTGTAGATGGGTGTTTGGAGATAACACCATTGCAAATGATTGCATTACTTGGGCACACTTTGCCTCATTCCCTACCCTACCATCGTTATTAGGAGCTGTGATAGGAGGATTATTATTGCCAGATAGGTGAGGAAATGGTTTTGTGGTTGGATGGGGCCAGATTATAGATGACCTGATTGCTCATCCATACAGATTAGATTGGGGGCTCTTGTGTATTGGCATAGTTGTATCATGATTTGCATGAGATTGTATATCGGTGCAGTGCAACTATTTTTGTAGGTGCAGTTTTGTTATATTTATGGACATGGGAGCATATCCCTATTACTAGGCTAGTGTTAGCATGAGTTTGGGCTCATGGTTAACCATATGCATTTCTACATGATGGCATGATTATCCAGCATCATCTGGGCAAGGTTGATTTTTGGAGACGCACGATTGATGACATTGATTAGGTGGTTTGGAGGCCGTACTTGTAGTGTGAGAGATGGTGGGAGGATGACAATGAGTTACCCTACATTTTTTCACCTCAATGGATTATAGGCTGGTCATCTTTGGTTATTGAGATATTTTTCTATGGGAGAGTGTTACGCCAGTTCGGCCGAATGCAGGATATGCTACAAGGTATGGCATTATATGCTCGAGTACAAGCTAAGTGGTCAATGTGGGGAGCTCACGTTGACTACCAGTCAACCTATCTATAGATAGATCAGCTAGGATATGGGGTTTGGGATATGCTACCATAGGTTGCAGATGCAGGGATGTCAGCAAAGTATCGAGAGTGGTTCATGCGACATCGTTTCATGAGATTCACGGATCTAGTAGAGCCTATCCTGAATGTTGATGAGCTTTCTGAGGATGATGGTGATGGTGGAGATGATGGGGATGATGGCGGTAGACCACGCCATTATAGATTCCAGAGAGCACCTAGAGCACCATGGGTATAGAGAGCAGCTGGGCCTCAGATGAGAGGCAGACATGCGAGAGGCCGAGGTGGTGGTTTCAGATAGCCAAGGTAGAGAATAGCAGGTGCACAGGTACCATAGGTTTAGGCTCCATTGAGAGTGGATGTAGATGATGTGAATGCAATTTATCTCTATATGTTTGTCATTTTAATAATGTATGGATTATGCAATGCAATGAATGCTATACTTAGTGCTTATGGTAAATGAAATGCATCTAGCTTTTTGGGTTTTTGAACGTATGCAATTTAATTTATGATATGCAGTTCTTAATGATGATATGGATAATGAATAATGTATCTTTTTCCTGATTTTCTCTTGACATGAATGTATAATGAATAATTATTAATGATGAAGAATGCAAAGGAAAATCTCATTTTTGAAATGACTTGAAACCCATATGATTTGATGAAACGTTATAAACCCTTTGTCACCCCCCTTGAACTTGGAAAATTGCTAGAAAGACAAGCCATTTGAGAACTAAGCATTTGAGAATGCAAGCTAAAAAGCAACATGCAATTAATCTATCATACAAAATGCAATGCAACTAATTGTCCTTGAGGTTTGTGAAAGGAATGTGTTGGTGATATTTCTTGTCCAAACTGTGCCTTGTAATTTTTATGAGGTATCCTATCATTTGTAGTGTCAAGGGTTTTGAAATTGGTATTAAGTTTGATTTTATGCCTTTGCAAAATGTGCCTAAACCCTCAGCCTATCTGAAAGTGGTAAAAAATGACTAAAAAACCCTAAGTGCCTTGGCCTATTCTATTCCTGCATTACTTTTTCGGTCACTTAAGTCATACTAAGTTATGTGTCTCCACTGAATAGGTTTCTTTTTGCTTATAGTTTGTAATATCCTAACCACTTTATTAAATCCTAAGTCTCGCCATATGGGTCCCTTTACATCATCACCTTATGTGTCATGCAACTGTGAAAAGATCTAACGGTGCACGTATCCGCTTATGTCCAAAGTGCATGACATCTAACGAATAAGCCGATAAGCGGTGGTGATGCGTATCTTTTGTGGGGCTGGGCATGTTAAGAGTGACGTTCCATTAAAAGGTAAGAAACTATTAAAATATTTGACAGTCAGCGTATCTGCTTATGATTAAGATGCTTGACATCAAATGAGTAAGCGGATAAGCGGTGGCGACACGTGTCTCTGGTGGGGCTGGGCTGTGTAAAGGTGCCCAGTTAAAAGGTGCACAGGTTTCAAAAGATCAAATGGACTGCTTATTAGCTTAAAGGGAAAGTGTATGAAATCTAACAAATAAGTGGATAAGCGGTGGCGACATCTGGCAGTTGGTGGGCCTAGGTATATACAACTTGCGGGATATTAAGCTTCAGTTAAGTTTGTTAGCATCTGACGGCTCACTTGTTTGCTTATGTCTAAGATGCTCAACATCTAACAAATAAGCTGATAAGTGGTGCCAACATGTGTCCTCAGTTAGCAGTTGTTTTTAGGAAATTAAGATGGCCGTCCGATGCAAAGAATAGTGCCCAGAATCAACGGTTCAAATTCAAAGTTAATAAAACAAGTTGCAGAGAGCCGTTAAGCCGCGAAATTGAAGCTGGTGAATTAATTACAGAACGTGTGGCAACTCCAGTCAAATTCAATTTGAGAGATTGATTTGATTGAGGCCATAAAATGATTAAGTTGACTACTATCTAAATCATTCACCAAAACCATTTACGCAAAGATGGAATTGAAAAAGAAAACCAGCTTCAAGCGACTTCTGTGCAAAATGGGCAAGTTCACTGATTCACTAAGCATTCCAATTGAGATAGAATTAAAGTTCAAAGAAGATTTTAGAACTCCTATTTTGGAATCCAATTCTAGTCTTGATAGAAAACCATTAGAATGGCCCCTAGAGCTAAAGTCACCGGACAGGTTGACTACCAGAAATGGAATGTTAGAGAGGATTTACTACAACAGTTACCATTCTCTTCGGCGGATGCCACCCAAGCCAAGAAAGTAGTACTATAGCATCCCCACTTTAGAATTGGGGAAGGGGTGTATGATTCAAGAAGGTGGGAAAGAGATGCCACCATAAGTTTTGATGCCCTGGCTTTGTTTAGAGCAGCTTACAGTTAGAGAAAGGCCCCTACCCTAGATTGTAATATTTGGGAGCTAGATGTTGGTAAGCTGATAGCACCTAGTGTCTTCATGGACACTGATTTTCTTATTTTAATAGAAAACACTTATGACAAGGTGTCTAGGGTTGTTAGAGACACCCAACAAAATGTAATACTGACTGTGTTAGCTGATGAAATTAGGAGGATCTTCAAGTTGACTGATACTTCCCAGAGTATGGATGATATTGACCTTGAATATTTCAAACAAATATACAATGACCAGAGGGATTATTACAGAGGTGAAGTAGTGAAGGGATATGAAAGAAAGATAGGAGATTTAGTTGTAATAGGGCCAGGAACCCCCAAACCCTTCAAAATAGATTTCTTCATTGGCAAAGCCAAAAAAAATGTATAGTTCCCTATGTAATGTCTTAGGGATAAATGAGGAGGCAGCCATGCCAGTCCAAATTATGTTGATGGTGGTTCAAATTCTACATCCCCATTTATCAGTACTGTATGATTATGCATCCTATATTGCTCAGGAGATGCATGATGGTTTGTCAGGGATCAAGGATGGCAATATACAAAATCCTATGGGTTGGTATTCCCTTATGATGCATATGTTCTTATTTAACAATGCAGATTTCTTTGAAGAAGAAATGGAATTGGAGAAATTCCAAGATAATGAAGAGTTGCCTATTTAGATGTGGAGTGCAGACTTGTCATTGGATAGAAAGAATGCAAGTTATGTATACATTGACAAAGTTTTTGCTACTAGACTTAAGTCGTTGTTAAGCAACCAAAATGCAAGAATTTACAAAGAAATATTGATGCTTTTAAGGCCTATGGAGTATGCCCCTGAGTTGAAAATTGCTCACAACTGGGGAGATTTGATCTTATACCCTTTTGCAATAGAGATTAGGGTCTATGGTTTTATAGGCATTCCTTATGTGTTGCCCTATAGAGTCCCACTCAAGATAGGGATAGCAGAAATCATAAGACAATTAGGTGGGCTACAGGAGGAATCCTTGACCAAAAAGATGAAGGGGAACATATTTCCTCCCCTCACTAAATCCCATCACTTTATCATAAAAAAGGGAGGGTGGGCATAGTTTGACAAGTATTTTCAGCCCTATCATTTATCTACTTCCATAGCTAGATGTGCTGATAATGAAGATTTTATCATGGGCATGTTCAGGAAGAGAACCAATTGCATTATGCTGAAACATCAGTTTTACTATCCTAAAGATATTATCAGGAATATCTTTGATTTAGAGGTCCAGGAAGTCAGGAAGGAGAAGTGGATGGCATATAAGAAATCCTTGGACTTTGTCCAGAATTTTGACAAGACCTATGATCCTCTAAAGGATTTTTTCCCATGGTCTTATAAAATTGGGAATAATGCCAAACCTGAATGAGAAAAGGAAGAGAGTAGTTGAGAGTAACCCTAAAAAGGCCCTTGCTATCATGAATAAATTCCCACAAAGGAGAATAGTTCCACATGGGAACTATCTAGTATACAAGAGAAGGGGATATACCACTATTGCTCCCAGAATTGATCAGCCCATTCAATATAAGGGAAAGAGGCCAATGGACACTGATGTCCAAGAAGTATCCTCTCCAAAGAGGAAAAAGGTGGAGATAAAGGAACAAGGAGGTGAATTATATTCTCCCTCCCAATCCCCTATGCAGTATGATGACTAGACCATTGCTGAGAAATTGCTTAAGATGAGAAATGTTGGTGAAGTAGTTGTTACTACTCATGAATTACAAGAAGGGATGCTAGAAGAACCCAAGCATACATCATCTGACCTCATAGTGGCTGAATTTTCTGGCAAGGAGTTAGACCCTATGACCAAGCAAGCAAGTGATTAATTCTTGTCTGATGACAGTTTCATCAAAACTAGGGCTTTTATCTAGTTTCTGTGGAGATGCCATATTGATGAATACAATGAGAAGTTTCAAAAAATGACAGAAGCCCAACCTGACACTTGCAAAGAGGACATAGAGAAAGAAGTTAAATAAGAATTGATACTAAAATTTGATAAAATTACTCTTGAAGAGGGCAGACAAATGGTCAAAAGGCAAGGGGTACTCATATTGCCACAATGGGATTTAGCTGATGCTATAATTTTTGATGCCATAAGTAAACAAGCCAAACCCATAAGCCCTGCTGGAACATCAGTTGGTGCTAAATTTAGTGAAGACCATGCAGCATTGGCAATCTGGTCACTAAAAAAGAAGGACAAAAGAAGAGTTAAAAAAGATAATGAAGCTGAAGACACAGGTAGTCTGATTGTGGAAAGGGTTGCAGACACCTCAGGAGTTGAAGTAGCTGACCTTGTTGTACAAGTTGCCAATCTGAGCATGAAAGTATCAGAAAAAGAGAAGGAGGCATATGCTAGCCTAAATGAAAAGTATGAGTTTGTGCTCAAAGCTTATAATGAGGAGAGGGTTAAATATTTGATGAAGGACAATAAAATAGTAGAGTTGGAGGGTAAGAAAAAGACCCAATTTGTGCCCCAAAGGGTAATTGCTCAGGACCCACATCAACCTTCCTCCTTGAGTCCATTCATAACATATCCCCCATCCCTTGTGCCTGTAAGTCCTACTATTCAAGAAGCTGTTAAGACCAAAAGGGAAGAATTAGAAGCTGAGAAGAGCAGGCTAATCAGTGAGTGAACAAGATTAGAAGAGGAGGGTAAGAGAGACCTGGAAGATTCTCCAGCATACAAAGAGGCTGAAGAAATGATAAGGCTAAATCATACAGATCAAATATTTACAAATCTCAAGAGATGTGCTAGTGAGGTCAACCTCTCTAATCTCTACCTGTTGGGGAAGAAGATTGCAAGCATCATCAGCAAATATGTTGCTGAAAAGGGAGAATGGAATTTGATAGTGAGTAAATGGAAGGGGAAGGCGTCCCATGTAAAATATTTCAATTCCCTCTCTAAAGAGAAAAATGATGTTGATATTATTTTGACAAGCACTCATAAGTGTCTTAAATTGATGGTCAAATTAGACACCAAGAGGAACATGGTGATGAAGAAGATCACAACCCTGAAAGGGGAATTTTCCAAGGAAAGATATGATATGTATCCCTATATGTTCAAAGAGGATGGGAACATAAAAAATGAAGCCCTATGGAAGAGGCAGCTAAATGAAGCACTAACTAGAAGAACAAAAAGTATTGTCACTTTGGCAAATACTGGATGGTTTGTGCTAACTATAGATATTTTGAGCAAGGCCAAGGCATTTTTTGAATCTTGGGAGGTAGAGATTGAGAAGGCTAACAGTGATTGGGAGGAGTGCAATAGCCAAAAGGATGAGTTTCTCAATTTCAATTGGCCAAGTGATGAGGTGTTCACCTGATGGGTTAGCAAGTATGGAGTAGTCACCCCGGTAGCATGAGACAACAAATATGAAGGGGACAACTAACACCAAGGAGGTTGAATGAATGAAGCAAATCAGATATTTTGGGCCTCTACACCAATAAGAGAGAAAGATCTAGGTGATAAAGACCCAACTACTTTGGAACAACTTCAAGCATTCAGGCGGTCACAAGACAAATGATCACATGGCTCGTAGAAAATATTGTTATCTCTTTAGCCAGAAGTTTTGTCTCTTCTTGGAACTATATTTTGTCCTGTAGCCCAATCATCCATAGCTTATTGCATCCTTATTCTCCAAAAGGATTCCAAGATGAATGGGGCTACCTATAAGTATGAAGTTGTAATATTGTAATAAGGATGGTAAATATAAGACTACAAGGTAGATTACTAAATGGATCTGACCATTGGTTTTTTGAGTCTTGAAGATGTACTGTTATTGAGTTCATATTAATAAAATACAATGGAATCTCCATTTTTGATGTCAATAGTGTCTTCTTGAATTTGCAATTAATTCTTGTATGTTCAATTTGTAAGGCATTTTAAGTATACTGATTACAAGATAGTCATGTTCTTGTCTGTGAGTTATTTTCAAGGAGAATATAAATCTTGCAGGTGATTGTAGAGAATTAGGGTTTGTGCAAGGATTTGATATGTTGGTGTTAGGAATGAGAGGATAGTTTGTAAGGCACTGTATCTGGGGTTCAATTATGTTTTGATTAATTGTCTTAATATGTGTATGCTCTATTATGACTCTATTACCCATGATTAGGCACGGGTCAATATGCTGACATGTGGTTGTTATCATCAATTTAAATATTAAAATCTTTACCTCCTATTGTCAAGAACTTATATGTGTAGTTGATTGTATTGAAGAATACAATTCATCTTAGTGACTCCTTGAAGAGTGAATCAATAGGTTAGCCTTCCTAGGCCATGCTGGCATAAAAAGAAGAAGGATTGTAAATCCTTAATCCACTATGAGATTCTCTATTATTCAGTGAGTCTATCAAAGGTACACCCGCCTGGGTATGTGGAGCCCAAAGTGTAGGAGGATCATTATACTTGTTAATTAGCCCTATTCATGTATGAATCTGAGTTGGGAATAGAGGGTTAAACATTTGTTATTATTTTAAATGATTCATACAAGAAAATGAGCTAACAAAATGTTGACTCTACTGGGGAGTAAGATGCAAAAATATTTTTGAAGAAATCAGAATCCCCGGTGTTATATTTTAAAGTTAAATCAAATTTTAGTAAGTTTGATAGGGACTTTTGTGATGATCTTAGAGTCATGATCATGAAAGCATTTGTTCTTACAATAATGAGAATCAGTTTGGTCTTCCTGATAATTATTAAAGCTAGTTTATCTTGCTTATCAGTTGTGGTGCATTGCATGAAGGTCCTGATTCTAAAGATGATAGAGATCCTGTGTCAGTTAGAATAAATTGGTGAGGAATTATTAAGCTTGATATATATGCAAGTTTCAATATATACTTAATGTGAAATCAGAGATAGGACAAAATACTTGATTTTATTATATACTAGTCCTCTGAGAAGGGGTGGCGACTCTAACATCTGTGTAGTCCAGTATTGCATGGTAAAATTATTTCTTCATTCTGAGAAATGAGCTGACAAAGAAATACCAGATCATATTCCAGGCTAAATCCTGAAAAGGATCTTGGAGAGGAGCTCCATACGCCTCAAAGGAAATAATGGTCCAAAAGAGGGGCATCTAAACATGATTCCCAACATGTCTCTAAAAGAAAAATGGATATTCCCATTCTAGAAAGGAAGTCATCTTCATCTAAAGATACAGAACCCGTAGGACCAATTGATGCTTATAGGGCCAATACCAATTTTGATCCCTTCAGAGATGGAGAAAATACTGACATAGGGTTCTTTCCTGCTGAAGAAAATCTTGCTCCAACAGAAGAAACTTCTGCTTCTGAAACAACATCATATGATTCTGATAAGTTGCAAGACAAGGTTGTGGCTTTGAAAAGGAAAAAGAAAGAACAATAAAAGGAAATGGCTGAAGTAAGGGAAAAATGTGAGCAAAGGATATATGGTCTATTATTGGAGAGAGAAGAACTCTTAGCTGAGACTAGAAGGAATGACCTTAAGACAAAAAGCCTGAATCAATAAGTCAAAGGTCTGGATCCAAAACTGTTTGGTACCCTCAATGATGAGAGAAATAAAACCTAGAATAAAATCTCAAACCCTGATAAGGATGAGTTTGAGAAGGAAGGACCTGTAATTAGGTAGTTGTTCCCATATAAGAATGAATTAAATGAAAGACTCAAAGCAACCACTAAAGATGCCCCTGACAAAGGTAAACAAAAAGTTGTTGGTATCAGCATAAATGAGCCTGTGTAGAAAGTTTCTAACCCTAAGGGAATACCCCAAATTGATTTGGATATTGAACAAGCCAGGAAGGCTAAGGATGACTTGGAAAAGCAACTAGAAAAGTTGGAATTGGAGGCTGCTGCGGCTGATATGAAGATGAAAATAGCCTTGCTTCATGCTACCAGTAATACAACTACAAGTAGTTCTATACATCTGAATCAAGGAGTACAACAATTGAATTCATCTATTGATTTAAATGTGAATAATCAAGTTGGCACTTCTAAGGTCCAAAAATGTGGAAACAACCAAAATGTTCAGAGCTCTAGTCCTGATGTAGCTGCTCAAATCAAGGATCCTCACTCAAGTTTTCAAATTTCCAAGCCCAAACAAAATATTCATCCACCAATTCAGCATGAAAAAGGAATTGCTAGACCAAATGGTGATAACGAGCTGGGAAATTTCCAAAGGAGGCCTGTCCACGTGAACAGATATAAAGCTCTCTTCTTTGAAGGCATTCCTGGTCACCCAAATGTGGTCCCCAACGAGGTAAGAGATAGGATCCCTAAGTTCACTGGGAATAATGTTGTTACTTGTGAAGAGCATTTAAAATATTTTGGTGATAAGATGACTGACTTTGAAATTGAAGATGAAGATGTCATTATGAAACTTTTTGTTCAGTCTTTAATTGAAGATGCTACGGATTGGTTCAGAAACTTACCTGATGATAGTATTGCCTCCTAGGATGAATTTGTAAAAGCCTTTAGGGAGCAGTATAGAGAGCATGTTAATTTTGGATATATGTTAAATGAGTTTAATAACATCAAGAAGTTCCCAAATGAAAGTATGACTGACTTTAATAATAGATTCCAGAAAGCCATGAACAAATTATTCCAAGTTCTGAGATTAGATGAGGAAGTGTGCCTTACTACTTACATTAATGCTGCTGATGGAAAAATGTCTTATTTTCTTAGAGATAAAAATCCAACTACCTTGAGGGATGCTTACAAAAGAGCAATTGACATTGAGATTAATAAGAGAGCATCAGGGAAATTGGGGAAGAGAGAAGACAATAAACTCTGGAAAGAAAAGGGGTCAACCAGTAAAAGTGTCAAAGAAGGTGATACAGTGGATAAATTGGTGAGTGCAGTGAAAGACCTTTCTGCCAAAATGGATAAGAATGATAGAGGGGGGTACTGAGATAATAAATATAATAACCAAAGATTTGTCAGACAGCCCAACCTGAGAGATTATCCATACAAAACCAATTGGAATAATGGCAAGCCTATCCCTGAGGGACAAGATAACCCAAAAGCAAAAGAAACCCCTGATCCTGTGAAAAGAAACAATGCCAACTATGTTGAGAATACTCCCTGGTGTGATGCTTGTAATATGCCACACTCTCCCTATCAATGTGTAGTAGCTCAGTCTTTGTTCGACCAGACAGAAGAGGGAGAGCAGGAAGGCCCTGCTATCAATATGTTCACAATAAGGAAACCTTATCCATGGATCCCTGATAGTGCCTCATCCTATAATGATTCATATTCGAAGGTTAATTATTGTTTTAAAAACCAGTTCCAAAGTTCAACATATCAAAATGATTAGGATGAATATGTTTCACAGGCAACTATAAACACTGTGAATGATGATAGTTCTCAATCTCATTTTAGGAGTCCAACTGATGAAGAAAAAAGGTCTTTGACTATTGTAGCAATTAATCAAGTAAGAAATTCTTACAACTTAAGAAATAGAGTAGTACAACTACTTCAAGGTAAGTCTACCCTTGCTCATATTAAAAAAGACTCACCTCAAGTGAATAAGGATCTTCTTCCTAAGAATAATGATAAAGATGAATATTACAAAAAAGAAGGATCTTCTGATAAACATGTTGGGGAGGGGATATCAAAGGAAGAGTTAGTACCAAATGAGAAACTCAAGAAAATGAAGAAAATATGTGATATGCCCCTTGAATTACCTCATTTTGACATGAAACATGCTCTAACCCAAATGAAAGTTTCAGTCCCACTTATGGAAATGCTGAAAGTAAAAGAGCATAAGGAAGTTGCTCTAGCATTATTAAAAGAAATAGATGATATATCTATCCCTAATCATGAGGATATACCTTTGACAATGAATAATGCTAAAGAGGATTTCCCCTTAGTGAAAGGAAAAGGAAAGAGCAAGGAATTTTCTAACATTTGCATTGGAAATATAATAACCCAAGAACCATTGTCTGTTGATCCATTCTATGTTACCTTAATGGTAAATAATTTTCTACTGAAAAATTGCATGATCAATTCTGGAGTAGTAGCCAATGTGATGTCCTATCATGTGATGAAAAAATTAGGCCTCTGAGTTACTACTTCTGCTGGAAGCTGCTATGCCATGGATAACAGAGAGGTTCCTGAGGTGGGAACATTGAAAGATATTAAAGTAAAAATTGCTGCCTTCCCTAAAGTGACTTTTACAATGGATATAGTGGTAGTGGACACTAAACCATATTATGGTATGCTTTTATCAAGGCAATGGGCAGCAGCAGTGGGGGGAAAGATGCAGTTGGATTTGTCCTATATAACTATCCATGTGAATGGGAATGATGTCAAATTCTAAAGAGAACCCCGGTCGTTTGTTATGGTTGAAGTGGTTTTGCTTGATCAATTAAACTGTTGTGTGAATGTGGATATGGAAAATTTTATGGTTGAAAAGGTTAAGCCACAATTAAAGAACACTGACCCAATTGTGGAGAAATTGTTGTTACAACAAAATGGACTCTGGAAAATGTACTTTGATGGAGGATGTTCAAAAGAAGGATCTGGAGCAGGAGTCTTGCTAATATCTCCATCAGGTATCACTTTCAAATATTCATTCATGTTAACTTTTCAATGCACAAACAATACTGCCGAATATGAGGCTT
>MU223454.1:570489-616812 GCA_018584345.1 Thuja plicata | reverse complement strand
TGAGGCAAATCAAAGATTAAAAGAGAAGGTAGATGAAGGAAGGAGAGAAGTCCAATTTCAAATTGGAGATCTGGTAATGGTACATCTGAACAAAGCCAGATTACAGAAAGGGATTCCTACTAAGCTGTAAATGAGGAGAATAGGTCCCTGCAAGATATTGGAGAAATATGGGCAGAATGCCTATAAAATTGATTTACCTAACGATTTGGATATTTCACCTGTTTTTAATGTGCAGGATCTTATTCCATACAGAGGACCAGTGATACCTGAGAGTACTCAGCAGATGGAAATAGGAAAAGATGCTCAAGATATACGAGTGAAAACTAAGTCCAAGTTGCAAGCAGAGAAAATCCTGGATTCACGGGTTCAGAAGACAACTCGACGAAGGGTATACAGAGAATACCTATTCAAATGGTTATGGTTACCAAAAGAAGAAGCGACATGGATGGACGAAGAAGACTGTAGAAAAAAAGGAATTAGTTCGGCATTGTTGCCGACTAATTCAAGCTAATTCTTCCTTCTCAGAGGGGGGGAGTATGGTGTAGAGCACCCTAGGGTCTTAGCTCTAAAGCCCTAGCTATTTAGAAATGGTGGTCCAGGAGCAGATCACAGTTAGCAGTCAGTCTTTTAATAAACATTAACAGTTCTTAGCTCTTGTCACAAAGTCGCAGATGCTCAGCGATCAACATAAAATAGTGTATCACGTAGTCGGAAGAAAACTGGCGGTTAACAAAAAATGACTGTGACAAGGCGATGACCGATAATCACGAAGTCGCAAGGTAACCGGTAGTCAGCGTTTAAGCATTACGAGGATGCGACAATGACTTATCACATAGTCGGCGGTCAGTTTGAAAGTGGTGCGACAACGTGATGATAATGTATCGCAAGCTCATGAGTTGATGAGCGGTTAGTGGAAGACGACTGCGACAAGGTGAGGACAGTGTATCGCGCAGTCACGAGGTGATCGGCCGTTAGTGTTTAAGTGTTGCGAGAACGCGACGATAGCTCATCACACAGTCGCAGATGAATCGGTAGGTATGGAGAGTAGAGCTCGTGACACTGCGACAAATGGTTTCATCAGTCCATCGCGAGGTCGCAGAACAACTGACAGTTAAGTCAAAAAGTGTGCGAGTGAGTGACAACCAATACATCGCATGATCACAGGGAAAACATCAGCTCGGTTCAAAGCATTACGAGCATGCGATAACGATGCATCGCAAAGTCGCAAGGGAATCATCAGCTCATTTAGAAGTGTTGCGAGTGCGCGACTATAATGCATCGCAGGGTCGAAGGCTAATTAGAAGCTCATTGAAAAGTGTTGCGAGTGCGCGACAATAGTGAATCGCAGGGTCGCAGGATAAAGGCATGCATAGTATGAGGACTTGCGACATTGCGAATAATAGACAGAGGAAGAAAATATGTTGACTTGTCAACGTCGCAGAGGGAATTGGAAAAGTCAGTGACACAGAGGGAAAATGTTGTCCACGTCGATGGCCATGTAGAGGAAGATCTTGATGACAGCTACAGGAAGAAGATGAAGAGCCGAGGCAGTTAGAATCTTCAGACGGTAGGTAACCTAGAAACGGTTACAAATCAAGAAGAGGTCGAATATATAATCAAGTAAAGAAAACCTGTAGAAGGTTGTTGTAGAAGAACTAGAATTTTGAAGGCTAGCAGAGAAATTTTTCTATGTGTGTGAATTGTAAACTTTCTAATTTTCAATAAAGATAGTCCCTGTGTGTGTTTTGTGTGTTCTTCTATTGTATACAAACTTCTGTAGAGTAGGATTTTGAATTCAGTCAGGCCTCATGGATGCTTTTTGACTCTGATAATCCATCCTATGGAGTGTGATCGTCAAGAAGCATCCCTCATGTATTTTTATTCTATTTTTGTGTTTGGGATTGAGAAGAGGCTAGTCAGAATTATAGACAAGTCCTAGGCGAGCTAAATGGTCCGGCTAGGGAACTTGTAGGAGAGAGAGATAGCAGGAGAAGATGCATGACTGACTTCATTCAGTCATGAAGAGTAAGATGAGATGAAGAGTGAATTATTTCGGTGGGTAGGAAACCTAGGAGAGAGGGAGTATAGAAATCCTTCTGTTTAGGGTCTGAGAGTAACCCTAAGAGACTCAAGTGTGAGTCTAGAGGATCCTGAAGTGAATAGGATCCAAGGTAAGATTCCTAGAAGAGAGTAGGAATCTAGGAGAGAAAGGTGACCTCCCCATCAAAGCCCTGCAAAAATTTCAAGTGCATCTCAACTATCCACATTGACCTAGTTTGTATAGGTCCACACAATTCAATCTCCTCAACTTGATGTATAAGGTAGTGTTCTCGTGCATTTAAAAAAGTTGAAGGTAAACACTTTTGCATTTCACACATAAGATGAGGAATTTTTCTCTTCCAATATTTTATATCTTATTTATGGATTTATTTTGATGATAACCACCTCATATATTTTCCAAGATCATATATAACTTGTTTGACACTGTTGTCAAAGTGGTGTGGGAGAGATAGAGGTAGAATGTTCTGCAATAATTGTAAAAATGATCTTTCAATGTTTTATAAAATAATATAATGAAAACTACATGCAGTACACAAATATACAGTGAATACAAAATAACATGAATTATCTTAATAAATTTATGTCAATTGTGTGTTTTCATCCTTGGCCCAAATTCACTTTTCTTTGATATGAGATTGTTTATGTTTGTAGAAAATTCTATGGGAAAACATATTTTTGTATGACTTCTTTTATAGCATTTCTCTGTTGCTTCGACAATAACCAAGTAAGGGCACATATATCAATATGGTCTTCATTGTTATTTTATCGAATGCCATTTTTCATTACATGGTTGGATTCCTTAATGTCACTACAAATTTTGACAATTTTGTATTTGTCATGCCTTCCATCCAATAATTTCCATGTCTTTGTTACATTTTTTCCAATATGCATAGCATCAAACAAATGCATGATTGAGAGTTGCTCATAGTACAACAACCTACTAAATTATGTAGGCTAACTTTTTAGTGATTTAGGAAGTTGGTCATTGATGCCTTGACAACCTTCATGAGAATCAATTACATCATCAGTAAACAAAATAGATTATCAAAATATAAATTTCAAACAAGAACCATCAAATGGAATGACATTAACTCGATGATTTATTCTAGTGTACTCCAACTTTCATAGGCGAGGTGTCATTCTCCATGGCTTTGATGTAGTCTCTTCTTTCCCATTGAAAAGATGTTTTTTGGTAATTTGGTACTTATGATTTCTATGGAGAAAGTGTCTATACTCATCGAACACCTGCTTTCCTAAACTTTTTGAATGACAAGATTTCATCTTTGGACCACAAAATGGACATGAAAATTTTTCCTTTGTCTGAAGACCTGCAAGATTGTGTATAATTGGATTAAATATGTTAATTTTGTGTTAGCACTATAACATGCCAAAAAAGAGGTGTTAACAAGAGAACATACCACAAAAATGTGTTAGCCCAGGGGCATCATGTATTTTCCATACAAGCATTGCATGGAATTGAAATTATATTTGACCTATTGGCTTAGAGATGTCATACATAGTAACCCCATTCCATAACACCATCAGATCGTCGATAAGGGGCTCAATATATACATTCATATCTTTAACTTGGTACTTACCTAGTTGAGTGAACAAAAATATTACATAATTATTATGACCATTTTGATGGATTATTTATAATAAATTAATTTAGATGACTATTACATAAAAAATACCTGGAACAATCATTGCTAAAATTATGTGCTCCCTCTTTATGGACATCCAAGGAGGAATGTTATTGTTGATAACATAAATAGGCCACACCGAGTAAACAGATCTCATCTCTCCAAACGGATTGACACCGTCCACTGCTAGTGAAAGCCTAAGATTACGAGGTTCTTCTTTAAAGTGTGGCCAAGTTTCCTCTATTTCCTTGAATGCTGAACCATCTATAGGCATTCACATAATGTCATCTCAACTTCTATTGCATGCATGGTAATCCATAAATTGTGCCAAGCTAGTGCACCTTAATAATCATTACAGACGTGGAATAATGGGAATATACCGAATAACCTTGTGAGACACCTTTTTTATTATTTGATCTGATCGATATCAACTAATATGATAATCAGTCTGTTACAAATTTATGTTGTTTATGGTATATAATATGATCATTCAGACATGCATGTATTATTTGATACTATTCCAAAATCTTTCATAATGGCAGATAATTCTCGGTATAAGTGAGGTAGAATGTTTGATGGTTGTAACAAACACTCACCTATCAACCTACGACCAAATTAGATATAATTGGTTAATATAAAGAATATTAATTGGTACATAATTCACCCTTTGTTAACTATAAGAAAATTATGACTAAAAAAGATGAAAAAAGATGACATATATGACATACCTTAACATACGTGTGATTGCTACGTTGGATAAACCATTCATAACCTTCAAGTTCACCAACAAAAATATAGAGGCAAGAAGGATTGTTTGGGAGCCTTTGTATAGGGGCTCGTATTCCTTCTCAAGTATAGTTACATCAAGGTCATCTTCATCATCGTCATCAGTTGCGATAGTGCCATCATCTTGATCATCGTGATCTTCTTCCAGGGGATCATTACCTTCTACTTTGATATTCACACCTCCATGTTCCCTCATTTGGAAACCCACATTCTCCGGATTGTCATGGTCCATAACATGAAACCCAGGGTGGTTGACCTATATCAAAATGATGACCTTAAATTAACCATCACTAGTAGAATTTGGAAAATAAATAACTACGTGACTAAAACTTTTAGTCATGTGACTAAAAGTTTTAGCTACATGACCAAAAATAATCATATTTGGAAAATAAATGACTACGCAACTAAAAATTTTAGTCATATGACTAAAAATTTTAGTCATGTGACTAAAAGTTTTAGTCACATGACCAAAACTGATCATATTCTACTAATTATTTGCAATTCACAATTATAAATGACTAATTTGGTCATCGGGTAAACTCACAAGGTCAGACAATTAAAAATGACTAAACAATTAGCCACTCAAATAAAAGTGGCTAAATAAATGACTAAATAATTAGTCATCCAAACAAAAATGACTAAATAAATGATTATTACTCCTTTATAATAGAATTTGATAATATCATATAATTATATACCTAGAATTTCTATTTCACCAGTAATGTTTGTTCATCAATAGACTTATTGCATGAGGAAACCATCTACACCTGTCTCATGCCAAAAATTTACTGTTTCAAAGTAGTTATTTCTAGAAGCGATTAGATTCAATTTACAATATGGATTGTTGAAACATAATGGTCCAGTCTACTGAAAATGAAGCTTTTTCCCTTAAAGAAAAAAAAAACATTTTCCCCTAAAAATGAAGATTGATTCACTTCTATCTTTGCTTGTTGAATATGTACTTAACCATCTTAATAATGTGAAATAGAAATAACAATGATAGAATGTTTTGGTATGAGAATTGTCATCATACTAAGACATCCATGATTTTGCAAAGACAAGGTCTTTTGTAGGATTATCGTAAGAATGTTCATTTAATACCACATATTTACAGACATTACCCATGGTTAGAGAATTCAAAACTATTGAAACACTATCATAGGGTGAATTATTACTTGTTACATTCTGTGAGAAAAATGGATGAACATCTTCATATTTGTATTTTAGATCAAGCCAGGGTAGAAATATCAAAGTGGGAAGACTAGTCAGTTTCTTTCTTTAATTAGGTGTATCAAATTATTTGACTTAACCTTTTATCTCTACATGCACCTAATGTCTTAGTGATAAAATTACACTTAATGAGTATTATAAGCAAGCTTCTATTGTTCATGGTTTTGGTTGAGGGAAAGCAAGTGATTAGCTTTCCTATTTGGTTGGGCATTGAAAAATTAAAAAAATACCAATGATGTTGAGGTTGCAGGTGGTGGATTGGCTAAATCTGGCTTGAAACGTTATTCTATGAAAAGATCATGTATAATCCCAGGGTCCTTTTGTTTGAGGTATTGGGAAGAATATTTTAGAATGTTGCAATGATAGAGTAAAGGTAATGTTTCCAAGAAAAGGGTAAGTGTCGTTATATATAGTCTATATTTGATCTTGATAATTCACATCAAAATAAATTTGACATAGTTGAATCCAGAAATATATTCTCGAAAGCTTAAAATGTTTTAAAGTACTTCAAAAGCTTAAGATGTTTAAGAAAAAATTAACATTTTGTCTTAAAAAATAAAATATTATTTTAAATATCTTAAATTTAAATTATTTAAATTATCTTAAATTTAAAAATAAAGAAAAAAAATTGAGCCTAAATAGATTTTTATTATACTTACCAATTAGTCAAAAATAAAAATTAATTAATTTAAAATAAAAATCAATTAATTAAAAATTAAAATAGAAGGGGTATTTTTAATTAATTAAATAGTAATTAGAGGGCCGATCATATATAGGGCATTTTGGGTGGGTATAATTAAAGAACAATGAAAAATAATGAACAAAATACTAAGCAACTCACGCACGGAGGAAGGGCAGGCTAAAAATGTTGGTGGCAAGATAAAAGTCATTTGCGCCAAAGGGTTTGCAGATAAAAATGCTGAATTTTGACATCAAGCATCTCACGCATGGAGGAAGGGCAAGCTAAAAATGTTGGCGCCAAGCTGAAAGTCATTCGCGCCAAAGGGTTTCCAGAGCATTGCTGAAATTTGACCTCATTGATTCTTGGATTCATGGCACTGATTTAATCCATTTTGGTTGTTCGTTGGATGCATGAGACATTGGAGTGATCGAATGAGAAACAAATTTAAATCTCAGGTTTTCTCCTCTTTACTGTTATGTCATATTTGATCTACATTTTTTGTGGTGTAATGACTATCTTTCACTTAATTCATCATCATGTCCAGAAGGATGTTTTTATTGTTTTTCAAAATTTTGGTACTTAGTGTATAAGCTTCATTCCATTAGAGTTTTGATTAATGATGCAGCTCTAAGTTACAGAGTTTCGCTTTTGTTTCTTTTGTAGAGATCTTACCCTCTTATGATATCATTAAACTGTTTCGAGTCTTGTCAATTTCAATTAGACACATCTTTTTGTAATATTGTTTGTTAATTGGTTTAGTTCCTTGGTATGGGGTGTTCTTTGTATTTTAATTCCATGACAAAATTATTATATGGATATTGAAAACCCACCTCTACATTTTGTAAATCAAAATTCTACAATAAAAGATTGTGATTTCAAAAAATAATTTATCATTTCAAGGTATCTAAGTCTATTATATCAATTTCCAAAAAAATGGTGTGTTCTTTCAAATGGGTCATAGCATCTCTTTGACCTATAGGCTAGCATGATCAAAGCTTTGATACCAATTTCAATGTACCCTACTGGGGCTTGACTCTTATTTTCCCTATAACTCCTTAATAAGGTATAAACTATATTTGAGAATGTAGATTGTCAACTTTATATCTTGAATTAGAGCTCGTAATAATTACCATCGTGAAAGATGAATAATGTACTTCTAAAATGTTTAAAATAGAATTCTAATCATCATTATGATTAACATAATGTACATGTAGGATTTCCTTAAGGCCTTCCCCAATAATCCATTCACAATATGAAGTACCATGAGAGATCATACAAGGTGCCTCGAGCTTGTCCATCAAGCTCAGGAGCATGGAATGATACTCGCCCATTCGGCCTCCCAGCCACACCTAGGGTTACCTAAATCAAATGGAACTTATGCTACTTTCACTCCTCATATACCCTACCTCCCCTCCATGATGGAACACTAAATTGGATGAAAGATTTCAAGGAATCATTATTATACAGACCTACTTCATTATTAATTAAGCATACATTAGAGCAATAGATTATCTGCATATATTCATAATTCCTATCAAATGAAAATATATAATAATTCAGCTAATTCATATTGCAATGCATTGTAATCATACCACAACATCTGACCAGTATATAAACTACCGTATGATATATTAATTATGAGTTCTATAATCTTTTATTTGGTTGAATGTTGATCTTTACTTCTTTGATCTATCTTACTTGGATGACTTGTTCTTCCTTTTATATCTCCATTTGGAGGGAGTCACATCTCTTCATGTAACCCCTTACCCTAGGAAAGAGTTGCACCCTTTCAAAGATGGATGTCATCATAACAAATCCGAGTCAGCCCATTTACAGAGTTAGGTTATCTCCCTGCAACTTTTTAGACTAAATATTTTTGAGAATGCAGTCATACTTGGAAGCTCGAGATTGGAACTCCTTAACATGTAACTCAAGCCAATGAAATATCCATTCAATGCCATGCCTATAATATTTCTAGTCATCTGACAATCTTCTTTTTTTCCTAATAAAAAATAGTTAGTACATTTTAAGAAACATGGAGGGGAAAAATACCTTAGTAATTAAGAAATGTAAGAAAAACATAAGAGCACATGCAAATAATAACTTATTTTGCAAGACCAAAGTCTAAAAATGATACAAATTTCTTCTCCATGGCTTCAATTTCATTTTACATAGTCTTACTAGTCTACTTTACTGAAAGTCATTGTTTAATTAGAAAACTTTGGGGACATACAGACTGCCCAAGGCTACATCCTTTAAATTTTGCAAAATATCAACTAATTAATAAAGACAATAGATTGAATTTTATGGACATCAAAGTGTCTCTTTTTAAAATAAATGGACTGATGTTTCCCAGTAGTATATTAGGTGATCAGGTTCAAAGTCTATTGATCTGGTGTTGAGCTTGCAAGGAGCTGAATCCAGTTACATTCTAAAAAATATTGGCATTTATTTCTTTCAAGATTATGATAAATCCAGTCTGTACATTATTTACAGGAAACTTGGATGAGAAAGTGGATGAGAGGGTCCTTTACAAAATTCTGATTCAGGCAAGACTTGTTGTTGACCTCTATTGTGTTGTGCTATGCTCAGAAAACCTCTTCAAATTATCTCTGCACTTGCTGCTCTCCCACAAGGTTTCTGCATATTTAGCCATCACTGCTCCTATGATTTCCTTTTATCTTTCCATGACCCTAGCTTGTGGCCTCTCCATCCAACATTCTTCTTGATACATCTTTCCATATAAATGATCATGATAGTAGATGGGTTCTAATCGCAATCCATTACAGTTCTTCCTTGACACTATTAGAATTCTTGCTAGCTATTAGGATATATTTTTTAGGCCATCAATAGCGAAATAATTGTTAGATTGTTTTATCTTACTAAATGAAAAATTATAATGTAGTTTATGGTCTGAAGATGAAGATAATTATATTTCAAACTGATTATTTTCAGGCCCCTAAATGATATCCAGTGAAAATTTTCACTACTTGTAAGATTTGGTTAGTTTTTAAAATTATTAATAAGTATCATTATTTATTAATTTACCAGTTGATAACAAGTTAGAAACATATTTCTTTCTTGAGAAGAAACTTCCATTCTTAATCTAGAAAGTATATTTTCATGGATATAATTTTGATTTACAAGTGTATTCAATATTTGACTAATTTTCTTTATTGTAATTAAGTATCTTCCATCTCTCGCATTTGTTTGTTTGTACAATGTACACCTAGCGTCAATTTATTATCCCAAGAAACCACCCATAAAGAGAGAAGAATGATGAAGAAAAAAGGTCATATTTTCCTCCATAAATAGCTTTAGAAGGACCAGGTTTGGGTGCAGGTGGAAGTCTTGTCAATCATCTCTAATACAATAGAGAAGGAACATCCTATTCTTGTAAAACTAAGAATTACACCGAGCACAGGCAAGGAATTTTAGGAAAGATCTCCATGGAAATTTGAAAGAGCTTGCTTAGGAGTTTGTCCATGTAGACAGTCAATCTCTACACCATCCTCATCTTTTCACTAGCCTTATAAGCTTACAAACTTGAGTATCAGATCTAGGTTTATAAACATCCCTTAACTTTTTTTTAATTTTATCTGAGGGTGGAACTTAAGGAACCATCACTGCCATAAAGATGATACAAAATGTTTGACTCTTTATGCCATGATCTTTGTGATGAGTTCTATAGATGGTATTGTACAGTAACATGATTTCAAATTCATTGAAGCACCAAGGAGCCTTGGTTTCATAATTAGGGCTATGACTTAGGAGTGTGAAGTTGAGTTTCACAAGTAATTCCTGAGGATTTGTTGACTGTGCATGTTATCCTTTCACCATATCACAGTATGTCTAAAATAAAGCAGGGGGAAAAGTGGAAACAGTAAGGTCCTGGAGGTTTGTCTTCCATTATAATTAAGGCAGAAACTCTATCTTCTTCTAAATGGATCAGGGCCATTAGGAACTCATTTTGTGGTCAGTCAACAAGCTATGAGGTATTTTGGGGAAAGACTTTCTGTGCAAGTTCTGAGGTAAGGATATAGAAGTCAAACACATCCTTTCCTAGGTCTTCAAGGTCTATTAATTGAACCCTTTCAGTGAATAAGACACTGTTAGTATGGCCAATGACTGACAATTGTGGACTTGGGTAATATTTTTGTTTTCCAATCTTTCTTAGCCAGCCTTATCTCTTTGTATTTTTGATGCAATAGGTTTTCACCAAATTTTTGCTTAAAATAGTTTCTCATTCTATTAGCATATCTATAGACACCTATTTCTGTCATTCTTATCATTTTTGATCAACTCTATTTCTGTTATTTTGTTTTCAGTGATCATTTCTCTAAAGAAGACCTATTCTGTTCTTTGAGATTTTCTCTAAAGAATTTTAGTTTATTTACAAGGCTGTACTTTGACAAAATTACCATCACGAGGAAGCTTTTCCAACCTAAGCTTCATTAGCCCTTGCCAGAATTCTTCCTAAATCTGCATTACATTACATTTGAAAGGCTTTCTTTTTAATGCATCCATTGAGACAGTCAAAGAAATGGGACCATGGTTGGAGCTAAAATCTTTTAAGATGTCACATTTAATTTGACAATTGTTGTGAATCCTCCTATTTTGTTACATTAGGTGAATCTTCCTGATATTTTTCTTCTCATCCTAGAAAGAAAAATCACTTATGAACTTCTTGAAGTCCAGTTATGATTCGAGTCTCTCTAGGGTTTCCTTTCTATCTTTTCCTAATCAGGGATGATTGTGTTTGAGTGATCTACAATGGTAACTACCTTATCTCCTTAAACTCCCATGAAGGCCTTTTATACAACACATCTAATTATTTAGAAAAAGGAGAGTATGAGGCATAAACATTTACTGGAACAATTTTGAGCTCCTTCTTGTAGCTTTAGATGATGCAAGTGAGCTAGTTCTTATGTGAGTCACCAAAAAGACCTGAAACTATTTGGATTCCATATCGTGATTAGTGGTTTATAAAAAAGTCTAAATTTATTGTTTCTCTATGCATATGATAACTAGTGTGTGAATTTGAACATGCCCTTTTGATAGGTTTCTTTTGGTGTAAGCCCCAAGGCCACCAAAATACCCAATGCTCCAGGAGAGGCTCTTAGTAACTCTTGTTGCATTTCTGATAAAATACCTTATCTTGGCCTCCATTTGTTTTTCTTCTTGTGAATTTCTCTCTCCTTTTAAATAGCTGGTCATTATAAGGAACTTTCTTCTTGTTCTCTATCTGATGTAGTAGTTGTAGTCACTTTCTTGTTCAATGGTGGTTGAGTTCCAAGTTGAAGAAAGTTCCATTATAATACAGGGGCAACAATGTTGATGTTCCATTAGGGACATCAACATTGTTGCCCCTGTATTCTTTGTTTCTGAACTAGCTGAATTAGGTTGTGATTCTGCTCTCTATACAAAGCTGAAGACGATATGGATTTGGTGATAAGATCTTAATCTGAATGACATCCTGGGGCATTTGGATGGTAGTTACAGGGAGAAATAAGAAAAAACATCTAAAATCTATTTTTTCATGTTTTCCATGTTCGTGTCAGATCTATTTATTCCATCTTTATAACAATGTTCATTTCAAGGAATTTGTTTTAAGCACTTATATATGATTGTCATTGCTACTGTCCATGCACTTTTTTTCAAGTTAACTCTTTGTAGCCTTATGATTGATGTTGTCCATGGATTAGAATTTCAGTCCACAAAGCCATGAAGATTGTTGAAAAGATAACAAATCTTGCTCTAGCAAGTATGGACATCACTGCTACTGATGTCGGCTATGCCTAGTTTGTGTTGGGTGATGTTTCATTCTCATTTGCATGCTTTTAATAGGAAATCCACAAGATTGTTGAATTATTGATTGTTTGGATTGTAATATTTGATAGATCATCTTTGAAGAATATTATTGTTTCTTTGGATCTTCTGGTAGTTGATGCAACTTGGATCTCTTCTTGATCTAATTTGAAATATTGTCATGGATGTTTTTTAGCAAGGGTTTATATTTATTTCTATTTCTCATAGTGGTTGTGTGATTATACCCATAATTTAGCATATCCCTAAATTTTTGTTGTCATTTTGTTTTGGGGGGAAGGGAAGACTGGTTTTCCCCAGAAGTTGGGGGATTATGAGTTAGGGTTTTCAAACAACAAGATCAATATAATTCCTTGAATAACAGACTATAGTACAGATCTAGTCCTTGGGGAATCTAAAAGATTCTAGTTTATTTTGCATGTTATGACAAAAATATGAATAGAGATTTAATGCATGTGTTATGAAGATTGACTGTGTAACAAAGTCAAGCTAATAGAACAACACACTTTATCCATGTTACATGGAAGTGTCAAAGAAGTCATATCCTAGGCTATGGTATAGCTGCAAATTGGAGGGAGATACTCATTTCCACTTGAGCACTGAGAATCTCAAGACTTGGATTCTCGACCCCCTGTTGGTCAAGAAAAAGTGGTTCACCAGACCAAGAAAAATATAAACAAAAAACATAGTCAAAGAAGTTTGCAAAAGTCAAATATTGTTTGACTAACATGTTCATACTTGCTAACCAGCAGAGAGGTGAATATAAATTTGTAGGCTAATGGAATATGAACAAGTTTGACATCTTTTGACATCTGGCCAAAGGGACAAGACCACACATATGTTCCAAGAAGATTTTGCTAAAATAGAAACTCCTCTTATTGGATAAAGAGAATGAGAACAATTCTGTGTATGTGGCATGCTCAAAAGAAAAATTTTATGTTTCTTTTCCTGTGGCTTCCTATGCTCGATGGGTCACAATTAGAGATAATTTTTTGGGTATTAGCTGAAATAAATTCCTCTGCATTTAAAATTTTGAGATTTTGAAATATTTGAAGGCTATTATTGGATGTTTACAAGGGTTGCTTTCTTCCAAACCATGGACTATTATCTTTCTCAAATCTTACTTAAGTCTAAACTTTGACATCTGCCATTTGGCATTTATTCTTGGTTTCCAACCTCAGCTCTTATGTTTAACATAATAGTTTTGTGTTCTAATTTTTTTTAGAAGCCAGCATGCGTTTTAATGATTTTTTTGTCAAATAGTCTTTGCCTTTTTTTTAACTCAAAAGGTATGTCATAGTTTTGATTAGTGTTTCATGGGGTTTGGTCCTTGGGTGATGTCCAAGATTTACTGAGAACTTGGCATCTTAAAGGGGATGGATGTATTCTTTTTTCCTTTTCTAGAACTACACAGCCCGATCCTTGTGGTGTGTAAATCCTTTTTTTTTAAAGGCATATTTTTAAGGAAAAAAATGCTAAAAGCCTCTAAAAATCTTAAAGAGCAAGGAATGCCACTGGAAATTCAGCACATTGTATTTACTTTTTAAAGTTTCAGATGTTTTCACTTTTTTTTTAACTGTCCCTTACAGTCCCCAAAATTTGACCAAACTTTTTTCTATCCCTAAAATTATGTCCCCACATCACTTGTCTCGGAAATTTGTAGAAACACTGGTTTCTCTTATTACGTAACACAACCTTTTTCATTTGGATTTTAATTTCTTGTAATCTATTTAAAGAAAATACCTTGGAATGATGCTTTTATTGCATGTTTTATACAAGACAGAGGAACATTTTATTTCACAAACTACCTCACATCATCACTGAATTGTTAAATATGTCATTGAAGTCCTGTGATTTTGTTATTTTGCACAGTTTTTGTATGCATCTTAGGATGAGAAAGCACACAAGAAAGTTAATTTTTACACCATGATTGTACATAAATGAGAAATTCTTATAAAATATTCAGGTGTTACACATGATTTATAGTATGGCTTATAAATAAATTTACTTCAACCAAATATCTCAACCTCCCATAACATGTGGAAACACCCCAATCTAAATTTGTATGAATTATATGGTGTTTTTTTCTATTTTTCTGAATTCTGGAAAAAAAAGAAATTGAAACGGTGAACTAAAATTAAAGTGAATGTTGATCTCAACTTCAAGTGGCTGAATGAAATCCTCATATGCTGATATAAACCCTCAAAGGCATCACAACTGTAGATCTAGCATGTATACGTTCAATTGCAACCAATGTGCTGATTTGTGAATGAACAATGATTACGAAACCATCAGCTCTGAAAATACACAAAACCCTCCAACAAATATGGTATGAAAGTGGTGGTGCTAGGACGTATGGTGGAGGTGTATGGCAGTGATGTGTGACAACCACAAACTCTGAATGAACTCTGACTATTATAATGATAACAAAAAATAATGGTCATCCTGAATTTGACACTCCAAACAATAAATTTTGATGATGAACATAAGCTACATATGTTGATAATTTTTGAAAACTAGCAATAGTAGTGACATTTTTGAAAGTATAATTAAGTCCAATTGCTTACAAGTTAACATCCTCAATAATTCACTCCAGAGACACTGTGGCAAGATGAAAATGACACCATTTCATTTGAGCACAAATGTGTTCTTTGAGTGGAATTACCTCTTATGTAAAAAAAGGTCTTCATCTTCAAATCCAACCTTGGAAATTAAGAGATTTTTCGTCCTTCAAGATCTTTGAAATGTTAACACAAAGATCAATGTTTTGAAAGTGTTCAAAAATACAAAATGACAACTGATGATTTGATGCAAGCTTCAATTTTATAGGCACTTTTCTTTGGCACCTCTATTTTATTGTATTATTATTTGTTTTACATTTTCCTTCTAAGAACTTTCAAATTACTTCTAAAAGCTTCTTTTGCAATTAAATTTTGAATAATGTAGAAAGCACTTATAAAATATTACATACGATCAAAAGTAACATTTTATGTTGCTCTTTTAAATATAAAGTGATCAAACCTAGTTAAAATGTTATTATTTTTTATCTTCCTTGCTTTATCCTTTAGCCTAGGGGAAAAGGGTTTATGCTAGAAGTCTTCTCTATGGATCTAATCCTAATAAAGGGACATGAAAATCCACCCTTCATAGAATTGCTTTCCCTCAAGCAATTGCAAAGTTGGATGCTCAAGCATTATTGTGTCAACACTATGAATTGTGTTGTAATGTCCATAGAGTCTAGATACTATTACTATGAAGTGAAGCAAAACTTGAAAAAAAATGCTATGCAAACTTAGATGTACATGTATTATTGTGCGAACTTTATGAATCATGCTATATCTCCATAAATTTTAGACCCAAGTGAAGCAACTCTTGCCAAAAATCACTTGAGATCTACTATTTCTGTCATGCACTAATTTTTGTGAAACTCGTGTAATTTGATCATTTATTTGTAAAACAATTTGATTATTTGAGGAGAAATAAAAAATAATTGTAGAGGATTAGTTAGTTTATAAACAACATGAATGCAAACCTTGGTGAGGTGGGTGTTGATATTTCCAAGAATCACCACTTGGAAATCCACCTTTAGATATCACTATGGGGATTTGAATTTGGATCTAGTACATCTTGAGAACCATATGGACTTTCCATTTGAGCACAATTTCTTTGATCCAATGCCTTAAGTATCATATTATTAGTAATTATTTTACATTTCATAGGGCCAATGTTTAACTTTCTTGTACTCTTGAGTCTTTCCTTCAATTTCCATACTAACTTATTTTCATTGCCTTCAATAATTTGTTCTTCCAACTATTACAGTGTCATGATTTAAACACAACATTAACAATAACTAGGGAGTCCTCTATCATTGCTAAATTTTATAGTTTCAAGTGGAGAATTACTTAGGCTCTGAATTGAACCTATGAAATGTGATTCATTATTGTTGGCAGACATAATTTTGTCCAAGGACATGATGACTAGGATTGCAATGTTAGCGGGGGTGGTCGTAGTTGCTCAACTGCATACTGTACTATCCTTGGCATCTCAATGCAAACTTACCTAATAACCATAAATCAGAATATTTTTACTGATGGATCTAAATATAGAAGATTTACATGAAATGAAAACTAAAAATAAAACAAAAGTTTTAATTTTCTTATGGATATCATTATGTGTCTACTGCATGATCATCATCTTTGTTCCAGCAAGGAACAAAGAAAATGCTTCTATTATCTAGGGTAATTAGAATCATCAATATCACATAAGGAAGAGAACTCTAAACCAATAAAGAGAATGAAGTTCTTGACAGTTTATATCTGCTGAATTTATGCATATTGGATAGTCTTGTATAAATCTGAAACTGAGTCTGTTATTTATCTAAAGCTAAGTTTGGACTGGGATAGATTAGATTCCTTTAATATTCAATTAAAATTAAACCTTAAGAATTGTTAAACATGGGTACAGATTAATGGTCTGTATATCCTAGGTAGGATAGTGTGTTACCTCATATTAACCATAACTAAATTGGCTATCGGAGTAAACCATGGTCAACCTAGGGACTTAGGTATGTGTTCACGTGGCCATGGAATGTTGGCAACATAATTTCTATTGGATAGTGAATCTTTAAGGTCATGGATACCTAATTTAAGAAGTCGTAAGGAATTTTAAACAAGTCTGGTGGTGACAATGACATCATGAAGTATAGTAATACCATTGACAATCTATGATATAGCACGTATATGTGACTAAGTTAGTAGGTATTAGAATTTTATTTGTTTTTTTTGATTTCTCCATGAATACTAGTCATCCCATGAACTCCTAAGGCCTTGAATTCATGGGACGATATCCACCTAACATGTATTATACCAAACTAATATGAAATGTGCAGAAAATCAGTAGTTAAGATGATCACCAATGTTGGAAACAGGGAAAAGAACCTTGAAATGAGTGGGTATGCAACAAAAATGAGAGTTTGTGTTGAATGGAATGGTAATTTTGTCATTTTAATAGATGGTGAATCAATATCCAATCGATTCTGGAAGTGATTGGAGGGCGTAGATTTGAGAAGCCCTAGGTTTGAGCATTTAGGAGGAGCAAATTGGGGATTTTGGGGTTCTGAGAGGTTTGAGTCTAATTCCTCTAAGATTTGGTGTTTTTATGCCATAAGAAGACACTTTCTGAAGTTTGGGTTCTTGGGAGTACAAGAAACATAGGGTTGCTTTGTTAATTCATCCTATTTTTATGTATTTTGGGGTCACTGTGTGTGAACAGTCATATATGTTCCAAAAGAGTCTATGGTAGGATTTTGGTATGTTGTATTAAGGGAAAAATGGTATCTAAATATATAATATAATTGGTCATTCCTTTGGAAGTTTACAGAGCTAATTGTCTCTTAACCTCGCTGCAGGGCTACTAGACAGTGCTATTAGACCTAGTGGCAGTTTGGAGAAGAATGAAGGTCTAGGAGTGTGGGGTTGTTATTGGAACCAAAAAATCACTTTAATATACTCTATACAACCTAAAGATACCACATCCATCACCATTTTACATTTGGAGAAGCCTTGGTTAGATTGGGTTCTTTGAGAGCATTTGAGACTTTGAGGGAATAGTGTCTAAACCTCTCAAATTTGTAAAGTTTTCCTTTTTTTCTTCAACCACCACCCTTACCTCTACATCATTAAGACCTTATGATACAACACCAAAAAAAGACAATGTATAGAGAATCCATCATGAGATTGATAGTAAAATTTAAATGGCAATGGCATCGAAAGAGAGATGATGTCAAATAACTTACATTAAGATAGTCATCTATTATGGGTGGTGATAATGATGATGATATTTGATCAATGATGGCTGATTTTTGACACTTGAAATTATTATTTTTTAGCTTTAAATTTTAATATATATCATGACATTTGAGTTTGACTAATATGACTATTAATAAGCTAGTGTATTTTGAGCTTAAATATTGTTGCAAATATTATATATTTCTGATTTTTATATGCTTTTGTATTGACAAACCTATCCCCCAAAGTTTTTTGACTGAAAATGCGAACTAAACCATCAAATCCCAACCCAAACTGGTAAATTCCTCAACTAATGGTTTGTTGAAGTTAAATTCCTCAACTCGACAACAACTTTAACCAATTTCTATTTGACAGTCAGTTTAAGACTGTTATGAGACAGTTTGGGGGTTAGTTACATGGGTACAGTCGAGATTTTTGGGTTTAGAAGTATTTTTTAGTGTTGATTCACGTGGGTGTGAATGAGAGATGTCGAGTGGTGGGTGTAAATAAGTTACAATGTAATGTTTTGAGATCAATAAAAAAAGAATTCTCTGCAAACTGTGTCACTGCCTGTGAGTACAGTTAGGGCAACAATAATTTATTTTGGTTGCATAAAATGTGGTCTTGAATTGATAGTGATGTAAACACATTATTGTGATTTTTTTTCACCTTTATATACATTGGTATTAGTGTTTCTGATTGTTGATAAACCTAGGACTTGACTGGTGTCTTGGAACAATGAGTGGACTTGACATTCATTCATGAAGCATTTTGATACTCATACATGATTTGAGAAATAAAAGTAATGAATGAACACTTGAAAAAATTAAACCTCTCAATAATGGTCTTAGGAAGGTTTAGAGGTGTTTTAAATACAATAATGGATAAGAATCCATTAGATTAGTATTTGGTTTCCATGAAGTTTCAATTTATTGTAAGTTGCAAATTTGAATATTCAAATGGTAATGACTAGGAGTCTTTTAGAGGGAAACTTAGTATTAGTTTTTTTTTTTTTCTATAATAAGCCATCCAACTATTTTTTGAGTCGGTTTAACCATCTTGGAGGAGTTAATTATTGTCTTGAGCATGCTTGGCATGACAAAGAAGTAGGAGAACAAGCATTGTAAAGACCATGACAACAATATTTAATAAAACTCTTATTTGGATGCAAGTTTGGTTGTTTTCATGATTTTTTGATTGTCCATTGAGATTTTGTTCATGGTAGAATGTATTTAGCATCCATTGAACATTCAATAACATTTATCCTTGTTGTAGATTCATTGGTTTGTTGATTCATTGAAGAGTGTTGTTGTAGCAATGTTTTTGTGACAACAAGTTTAAGAGTTTTGAGGGTTTTAATGGATAGATGATCATTCCATGAATGATTTGTGTTGTTTCTCATGGAGTGATCATTCCTTAACATTTATAATATCATTTAACCTATTCTTATGCAGATTTATGGAGTTAATGAGTGATGATCATCAATTTTTCAAGGTTAAAAACTAGTGAAGTTGGTTGGTAGTCTCAAGGTTGGAATAAACTAGCCATTGGAGGTAGTGTTTTTATGATTGAAGTTGTTTTCTATGACCTATGTTAAGGTGTAGGAACTTTCAATTTGATGTTATGAGTTGTGGAGATAAGACATTGAGCAAGCCCTAGGTTTTTGAGGGTTTTTTTTAGGTTTTATGGTGTTAGAAGCCCCCTATATTCAAATTGATTGTGGGTTCCTTAATTTGAAGTCATTTATTGTGACTATTTCCAGGTTTTGAGGATTAGGGAGAATTTTAATGGGTAGTTGATTTGTAAATCTACCTACCTTTTGATGCTTGTGACAACAGGTTTGTGAAGGAAGTTCATTTTTGTCCAAAGAAACTTATGATAATATTTTGGTATGTTGTGTAACTCTAAAAAGGGTATCTAGAAATCTATTGTATTTTCTAAGTCTTTTAGAAAGTTTGGGAGATAAGGTCCAAAAACCCTTATTGTTGTTCTATTTAGCCCTCTAAATTGCTATAAGGAGTGATTAAGTTCATTGGTCAAAATCTCATTTCATGTTTTCCCTAGTTGTACACTTGAATAGCCTTTAGGCTTGTGAGTGTTTTTGGGTATCCTATTTGTTGGATTGAGTTTGTGAACTCCTCTTTCCCACCACATCCCTACCACCTCTACATAACATTGGGATTATTCTGTAGGATGCTAAGGGTCATTCGACTGGACAGAGAATAGGCAGAGCAAAAAGATGCTTCAAGTTTCTGCATAGTGTTGATGTTACATGACACAACAACAATTTTTCATAGTTCACTTGTTTCTCAAATTTTGAGCATTTCCATGCTTTGATTTTATGACACATGGAAAATGTTGTACCTACCATATATTATTTATCATCAATAAAATCAATACTCGGTTTATATATTATCAATACTTGGTTTATATATTATTTATCATCAATATATTATTTATCTCCTCCAGCTTTAGGCTATCATGCGCAATGTTGTACTTGGTTTTAATAACCCTTTCTGGTAAAATTCAATAAATTTTGCTTCAGAAAAGCTTGCAATTCATTTTCAAGGTCTTTTTCCAAGAGGTAAGAGCATTAACATTAGCAGTATGACCATTCTTCATCCCCACTTTTGCAAACTTAATAGATGGAGATTTCTCCTTAACATTTTATAGACTAATGATATCAGATTTCGTCAATCCATAGAGTTGTAAGTTATTGTTTCTGGATTCAATTGTGTGAGGATTTTCATTAACTTTTTGGATCACACTCCATGATCCAGCATCAGGATGTTAGATATCAAGGAACAAAATGGAGTGAGTTGTAAGTTTCTATTTTAGAATTCGATTGTGTGTGAATATTTAGATGGAAACTTACACTTTTATAAACTGCCAATAGAGCCCAATATTCTATGCATTTGTCATCTTAACTTGTGGGGTTAATTTGTAGATGCCCAATATAGTGCTTTATTGCTAGGGTAGTGTATATAAATGTCGCAGTTGACTAGAAATGCTCAAAATTGAGCAAATCCTCATTAGCTAGGCCTTATTTCTCTTCTCCTTTACGAAGCATATACAAAATCTACATGATGGTGTTTTCAAAGGTTCTAACTTTTATTGCATGTTATAAGTCTGGTCCGTTTCAAATTATAGAATCCTAAGAGGCCACATCAACTCACAGACCACTAGGGTTTAAAAAGCCAACTCAAGCTCAACTATAGTGTAGTTCTATATGGGTCCACCACCTGTTTGGTGTATGTGTTCCATGCCAAAGTAAAGTGTACTTTGATTTGCCTTGTAGCCCATAGTTCAGTACTATTTCAGGTGGAAACATCACCACCATTAATCAATTCCATTTTATATTTACAACCCTTTGATATTTAGAGTATTCCTAATATTTATAGTATTCCTAATATTTACCACTTATTTACAGCCCTTTGATATTTAGAGTATTCCTAATATTTTCCAATCCATTTTGTACTCTGATTGTTGTACACCATGCTTCCTCCACCAAAAATCACAGTACTATTCTGATACTCTATGTTTTGCACTCATATTGTCTTGACTCTTACCCCTTTTCATCCCAATTGGTAATCTTTGTATCTGCCAAGTTCTAAGGTCTTCCTAAGAACAATGGCCTGCCAAGTTCTAAGGTTTGGCTAAGATCAATGACCTACCAAGATGAATCTTAGGCAGTCACCATAGCTTAGTCTTGGTTTGGGCCATCATACAAAGACAAAATTGCATACACCTAAGTAATTACCTAAGTTGGTCAGGAAATAACTTAAGCAACTAGGTTCTGATTAAGAGCAGTAGCCTGCCAAAATTAAACTTTTGGAAAGGTTATCCCAGATGTGTGATATACAAATAACAAGTGAATGATAAGGGATGCCAATATTAACCTTAAAATTTTTAGTGAACCCTTCTCTTTATCATTGTAGAAAGGATCCATTATAAGTATTGTTAATTTATTTTTAGAAACTTAAGAGATGAGATGATTCCAGATTTCAATCAAACCTTAACCAAAAAGAATGTGCATTTAAATTTAAACATTTGGTTCACAACAAAGACTTAGCATATGATACTATCCCTAATGAAGGAAATTTTGGCTCCATAACGTGAGACAACTTGAAGTGGAACACTAAATTTCTATTGTCATGTAGGCAATGTGGTTTCCCTGCTAGTAGAATTATATGCATGAGTTAATAATTTTGTGTTGGCTTTACGATCAGTGTGTTGTAGCTTGACTATATAATGTTTGGCACTATGAAAGTGTCTATCACAGAGACAATGAATGTCACTTCCCTCTAACAACATATATCACTATCTTAATTTATAATCTTGTCACTGTATTATGAGAGTCATATACCCCCCGCACTTCAAAATAGAGATCTGTTATAAGATCAATGTCATACTTTACTATTATTCCTTGTTATTATGAATCCTTTATAACCTCAAATGACTGCTCTTTTCTTTGTAACTGATCTTGTCTTCATTTGCATGTACTCTCTTTTAGGAACTTAGATCTTGGAATTATTTTTATCTTTTATTGTTTCTTGTACTTGCATGGATAAAAACAATAGTTGTATTTCCTTTCCTACTTTATGCAAACTGTCAACAGATCTTTTTCTACTTGGAGATTTTGTGAATTATATTTCTACACTGGGGACTAAATTTCTTTTTTAAAAACTTATGATTATATTATATTTGTGGCCTTTCATTACCTATGTAATATAATGTGTTATTTGTTTTCTTTTTGCAGAAATGTGTTGATAAACTCAAAGAAGGGGATAAAGTTAAGGTGTTGGATCCATATGATGGTGATGCTGTGGGCATTGGGAGGATTCACTCCCTATCTATTGTACATAGAATCAACTTGAAAGGAACAGGAGATGAAAATGTAAATATTTTAAAGGTCACAAGTAATGTACCCATTGCTTATGAAGACAAAATAGATGGAGCTGTTCGTCTGAAAGAGAAAGAGGAAACCTTCACACGGTGGCCACTAAAGTATTTGAAAAAAATGATATAGTTGATCAACATCTTTATCATGTACTAGTTGTTAGACATCTTGGCTCAATACTTTATATTTGAGTCAACTTTGATATTTTTTATTATATTTACGTATATACTCTTAGATAACTTTGACATCTTACGTATATATTTTGGCACCCTGCATACTTTGAATGACAAATATTTTTGTTTTAATTTGTATATTTGCATTAATTTTTTATATGAATTAATTATGTTTATTTATCATGATGTTGAATCAATCTTTTAATTTTACTTGATTGTAGTTTGTTCATGTGTAATATTTTTTATTTTCTATTATGCTTTATAGTTTAAGTTTAATATGATATTTTTTTTACATAATAAAATTTATGGTATTTAAAATATTTTTCATTTCACGGCCAAATAAATGACTAAATAAATGACCAAATAAACAACCACATAAACGACTAGATAAATGACCAAATTAATGACTTAATATATGACCAAATTAATGAATCAATATACGACCAAATTAATGACTCGATATACGACCAAATTAATGATTCAATATACAACCAAATATACGACTAAATGACTAAATAAATGACCATATATGACTAAATAAATAACCAAATTAATGACTAAAATAGTTTAGTCATAAATTTGGTCACGAGATAAATGACCGACAATAAACTACTAATGGTCACGTGACCAAAGTTAGTCATTTATCTATAATTTTTTGTAGTTTATTTAGTCATATATTGTTATTTCATCTATGCTTCTCCCTAGGTAATAGATTATGTGTTCCCCGTATCCAAGGTCCAACACTAGCTAATAATTACGAACCTAAAGAAACTAAAGGCCCAGGGGATAATATCTGTATGGGATGAAATCGATGAGAAAGTGTTGGTGGTCTATTATTTATTTAGGTTTAGGCCAACTCAAAAATAGTTGGGACCGAAGCAGATGTCGCTATCTCTCTCTATATATCTTCGCGACAACTATATAAAAAAGGGAAATGCCTTATATATAGTAGGGGGCCTAAATCGATGATGGTTCATTGCCCGTCCCTCAATAAGAGAATGATATGGCGTATGAACATATATCTATCTATACCCATCCCATTAGTGAATGGTTCTATCATACCACAGGGATGAGAATGTGAAACCCGGGTGGAAAATAGGAATGGAATAGTATTGGACCCAGGGATTGGAAAAGAGAGAACCTCCCTGGATATGGGAAACAAGTATCCGATGTTGGTATTGTGATGGATTTTGAGGTGTAGTCATAAGGAGTCACTTATTTGGTTGTCATTGATGGTAACTAAGTTAGTAAAGTCATGAAATACAACAGGTGAAGTAAAGACACAATCGGTAAGAAGGTAATGCAGAAAATTGGCTAAGTCCAAAAGATCGGTAAACACTAAGAACATCACTTTCGTGGAAATCATGGTAGAAGTGGAATTATGAGAAGCAGTCATAGATACATCATCAACACATTTAGATTGCAATTTGGTTCCAACCACAACTCATTTGGTTGATCGGTGAAAGAGTTTGTGTTGTCAAAAACATTAAGACAGGTAGAACTCAAGAGTTCTTGAGTAACCGTTGGTAAATCACAGATCAATGAGTGGTATAGTATGTGTGATGATTTTTAATGACATGATGACATGGAATAGTGGTTATGAATTCAATGTTTTGATATTAATGTGATCAATGCAATAATTTAATATGGATTGAAGGTGTTGCATTGGAGAAGTCAAAATGTGTTTGGCTTCTTTGGAGATATCACTTGCAGATCTTATCTTGACCTAACGCAGTCATGATGAAACATTTTATACATCGAGATTATCAATTTGACATGTGGTTCTTTCATGGGAAATTATTTGAAGACCATTTTTATGTCGGTGCGATTTGTATATATATTGGGAGCTTCTCATATTGAAAGAGAGTTGTAGAAGTTGTTGTGGGTGATGTGATTAGGGTTTTGTGATTTCAATTTCAGGTTGTGATAAAAAATATGAAAGATAGAGAGAAGAGAGAAGTTACAAAGTGTAGAGAACATATTTGATCTGACAAGAAATCAGTGCTACATCTAGATCACTCATCTTGTTGCTCCCTAATAGTTACAACAAGAAAAATTCCTTAACCGGGTGAGCTTTAATAGGTTCTTATTTGTAAATCCTTTAAGAGGGTAACTTCTTTATTTAGGTTTGAAATCCTCTAGAAAGGTAGATCATAGTTGATCTGATTGTACTCCTGACAGTGTACTAGTCACTCCTAATAGGGTGAACTCTCAGAAAGGGTATTTGTATCTCCTAACAGGGAAAACTCATTTACTATAGTAGTGGGCTTGTGGGTGTCATCCCCACCATGGTTTTATCCCTCTAACCAAGGGTTTCCACAATAAAATATCTGTGTCATGTGTGATGAATTTTTGGAAGATAGATATTAATTTATTTTATGTGTTTGCATTATTTTTATGTTCTGTGGTTTGGAAAGTAATTCAACAATTATTTAGATCAATGGTTAAATTTGTTTATTACCTGTTTGAACTGATTCACACCCCCTCTTAGTACTTAATAATTCCAACATCTGATGCATTGGAGTAAATAGGTAATTTCTTCCACTTGAACTATATAAAAGAAGGGTAGACCCCCTTCTTATATCTATCTCTCTCCTTCAACTCCACTACAAAGGGAAGGGAGAAGGAAAGCAAGATTTGGGGTGGGTGGGAGTTATAGTTGAATTGTAGGGTTTGATTTGTGGATTTGGAATGAATGAATGATGTTTGGAAGCATTTCAAGGGGTTGGATGTAGATCATATTATGTAGATGATGTGGAGTGCCCCTTAGTTTCTTTAGGCATTCCCAACTCCCAAAGGACCCTTCCTATCTCCAACCTTTCCTCCCACCAGCCCCCCAATAAAATATATTTGGTCTGGGGCTCCTCAAATTCATAAGGCTTTCTTTTCCTAGGGAATAACCTTTTGTAGGGTGTAGCAAGGAATCTCTTTTGCTAGGAAGGAACACTAGGGGGTAGTTTTTAGCATATAACACCTATATTCTATCCAGACCTCTCAATTAGTCAATCCCATCTCCTTATTCCCACTCACCCTATTCCTCAATCAAGGTGCCTAGGGAGGGGGTGGTTGGGTTGGCTTAATAAAGTATTGTGTTCAGATCATATTCATTCGATCATTAGCTTAGAGGATCCCATAAAGTAATCAATCCATGTTACTAGCCTCTTTGACTCTTTGTACACCTCCCCCTATATATCTAGACTGAGGGGAAGGATAGAATAGGGGATACAGATAGTTTGGTTGAACCGGTGAGCAGGACTCTAAGAAAGAAGAGAAGTAGTGGATGCAGGGATTCGAAGACCCTCAAATTCATGGACCTCCCTTTTTTTATATAATTTCCTCAATCAGTTTATAAAATAGTTATTGTTTTCTCTCCTCTCATTTCACTACTATCTCCTTCTTTCCACTCCCCCCTCCCTCAGAGGGGAACAATAGGAAGGAGGAAGCAGTAACTCCTTGGAAACCTCTCTCCCCTTCAAACCTCAACCTAATAGAGCCTAACCCAAGCTTTCACAATCAATAGATAATGGGAGTGCCTCAGGATCAATAGTGAACCAACCAAACTGGTGCACTACAATAATAAGAGGTGGGGGGGGGGGGCTTGGCCAACCCCCCACCATCTATCAAAAGCTATGCAATCTTTGAAGCTTGAGATATTGATTCATTGTGTATGCATCAACAACTAAACTGAATTAATGGAAGAGAAGGGAAACCCCTATTTGAATGAAGAGGCAGGTTGATAGAGATGAATGGGGCCCTCATGAAGCAATCAATTTGAATGAGAGGAGAAGTGTGGAATGACTGCCAAGGTTTCAAGCACTCGACCAATAAACAACTATGGGACTCTTTTCTTCTTGACTGGAATGCTCAGTGGTTCGATGGGGGGGGGAAAAATTATAGAATAGTTTGAATAAATTCTTCAAATAGTATTGAATGCCCTCCTTTACTATTCTAATCTCCTGGCTAGTGCTACCAAATCCCTAACTTTCTGTCCAACTAATCTTATGTTCCCCTAGTTAATCGAATCAGAAGGGCCCACTAGAACCCCTATAGAATAGTAGGGGCTCTCTTGATTTGGAACTGAGAAAAGATAAATTGGGACTTTAACTAGTGGTGGGTAAGCTGAGTAAAGTTCAATGGGATCCACTCAAGAAATCTCCCACCACTTATGGCAGGTGGCCATACAATTTTAGGGGCTAGGTAAACCTAAACTGCTAGCCTCATCTTTGATATCTCTTCTTTGAGAATGAATGGTCTCAGATGCTTATGCAAGGTATGTTAGAACTAGATATAATCAAATGAAAGTGTGATGTTTGGAATTGTGATTCGCGCCCCCTACCTTCCTCCCACCTAGGTGGGGGGGGGATTTTTCATATTATTGCCTTGCAAATCCCTCCTAATATGTGTTGTGACATGCCTAAATAAATAATAGGGTGATGAAATAGTTTATCCTCCACCTGGGAGTATCGAATCTCCTACGATAAAGCCACCTCTGATCCGCCTGCCCCTTGTCACTCGTGATGCATCCACCCCCGCTACTGTTGTTGGCTCTGCTGATGAAACAAGCTATTGATGGAACATATGAAAAAAGAGCATGTGCTCCAAATACTAATCATTTATGGGTTGATGATGGTAGAAGCCTAGCCATCCATGCTTTGTATTCCTTATTCACGCCAGGGTGCGGATTCACCCGCGAGAGGATCAGAATCATAGGGAGCACCCTAGTTAGTTCTATAGGATGTTGTTCTAAATACACTAGTTCAAAGGGAATATCCCACAACATTCCCTCCTATTACATCCTCCTAATCACCATCCCATTCAATATCCCTCCCTATCCTAGCTTCTTCTTCTCACGTCCCTTTTGTTCCCACATCCCATCTATGATGTTCAAATAATCGACTCAACTAGGAAACCATAGAAAGAAAGGGGGTTGGAAACCATAAATGTGAAAGGGGGTCTAGTTTAGTTGGAAACTATAGATAGATGCAGAAGGGAGTCCAGTTGGCAACCACTTAACCCCCTTCTTTTTCTATAGTTGATCTAGGTTAGAAAGGACTATAGAACTATAGTAGGAGGGTGGAGGGGGAATTCAATAAAGGGATGTCAGCATGGGTTTTATCCAGGGGATACATAATATAGGTACTCATCCAATATCACATTGTTGAGTTATGGTTGAAAGGTCAGAGGGCACACACACCTATATGGATGAATATATTCATTAAGGATAGGGCCCACCAAGATAAATAGGTCCCATAGGGGTAGGATTAGGGGCAGTTTGGAGAGGGAAATACTGGAGATATGGTTTAGATCCACTCGATGAGGGGTTGTACCGAAAGGGCCTTGAATGAGTGTAGTAAAGGGTCCCCTTCCTATATAGCTGGGGTGGGTGGCGATCGAGTGCCGACTATAGATAGTTGTCATTGGTTGAGGGTGTAAATGAAAGGAGTTGGCTAGGCGGGTCTAGGGGAATTATCGACATGATTTCAGTTGCTTCCATATATTCTACATTCATCCTAGTCACGGGCTATGTTTATAGTTTGGGGTGACACATTCGTTTCAATACCCAATTGGTCTGCTCCTAGTCTTCGTGGAACCAATCTTGTTAGTACGACATCACCACCAATCTTGTTAGCATGGAATCACTACACAAATATATACTATAAATTTTTTTAGTCTTTCCCTGACCCCAGCCATCTATTATTGATAATAGGAGCTATATCACAGTATTACATGTATGATATGGAATACATCACAACAAATACACTATAGATCATTGAATAAGAATTGCATTGATGACTTGATTGTATTGCAGACTGCATGAACCTTCTCAACCAATGGTTCCCCGGCCTTGGGGCCCTTCTCCCTACACAAGTTCTTTAATCAATGGTTTACTAATATCTCGGTTGACTATCTAAAGGCCTATCTATCCATCTCTAGGTCATCAATCTATCTCTCGATGATCAAAGAAAGGTAGGGGCCTTAGCCGAGGGGGGGGGGTGGTAAGTGTCAAAATTGTGACCCCCTTAGAATAGTAGGACCACAAGCCCTTGGCCCCTGGCTAAAATAGTAGGGGAATAGATTCTATACATCCCATAAAATAGTAGGGGTAGGGGGCGGTAGTGGGTGGGAGGTTATGAACCTCCATTTTGATAGTGAAGGTGAGGGAATATAGATTTACCTATATTGTAAAGGGGTGGTGCCAATAGAGGAATAATATTCCCTAACTATAGCCCCAACTATAGAAAAAGGGGTCATAGTTGGGGCTATAGTTGGGGAATCAAATCAAACAACAGTTGATTCACCAATGGGGACAAGGATATAGGTTATAAATCTAGATAGATCTATATACGATAGACAACCATTCCAGGTCCTGATTCGGATTCTATTGTCCATTACTACTATGTTATTCCCTCATAAAATGGAGAAGTAGTGTACAATTTAGTAGTGTGGATGATTCATGGTTGACCTATCTTTAAACCCCTAGGTACAGATGGTCTGTTAGGGAGTAAATATCATGCATGCTTCTCAAGATGATGGACTAAATTTTTTGAACTACTTTAGGTAGGCAAAAGGGGCCTCCCACAACTAATCTACCTCTTTATGGAATCATCATGTGACATTTTTTAGCCGGTTGCAATAATGAATAAGAAGATATAGCATCCCTCTTTATTGCATCAGCCTGCTATGAATAAGCTTCTATAATAGATCCCCCTACCATTAATTTCAACCTCAATTATATAGAGGGGGGGGGGGGGGGGGGGGTCCTGTGTCCATAAGATTATATAATATATCCCTCCAAGAAGCAAGCCCCCCTACTTGGAGGGTTCTATATCTTGTTAATTAATGTACGCCTGCTAGAATAATATAATAAAAGGGCTCAAAATTATAGTTGGAGGTAAATGTCATTGGTTGGGTGGATCTTAGTTGTCGTAGGTCCAATTTTGGTATGAATAATTGTATTTATAATAAAATACCCAGGTTTAGGTAGTAGGTAATGTCCTAGTGTGTTTTCCTACATGGTGTGTTTGCCTAATCTGGGTGTGGTCTATTCATCTCATTTTTGTTTGTTCCTGTCTAGCTGTGTTCTTGCCTCACCTAGGTGTGTCTTGCCAAGTCCTATTACATTGTGTGAATTTGACTCTACTAAAGGAATAAACAAGGTGGTTACTGGCATTACCTCACAATAAAGGCACCTAACCTCTTCCCAATGTTGGCTTCTATCCCCTCTTCTTTTTACCTACTTTCACCCATCTTCTTTCTGCCTACTAGGGCCCAGGTGGGTGGATATTCAAAATGCCTAATTTTATCATATTTTATCAAGTTATTCCCCTAGAGAAATACTCTAGGAATGCTCCATCAAAATGACACCAAATTGGGGTGTGTTTCCATATCAAACAATAAACCATCACAATGTATATAACATACTAGTACAAACACAACTCAACATGAATAGTCATCTTGAGATAGTGCAAGTGGATCTTTTATAGGGGGTCTTGTTTATTACTATTAGCAATGAGAGATTATGATTCAGATACTCATGGTACTGATTCTGACCTTCCTTAGTGAGATCTAGACCTATAGCCAGTAGCAAAGCATTGTAAGAAGCTAGCTAGACTAAATTCAGTACCAAATACACTAGCAGCAACATCTAAGGCAGAGGTAGCTACTAGAGCTACAACAACACCCTATACTAGCAGCTGGGTTGGGGTGGGCGGGCGGGAGGATACAAGGAAGCTATGGATTTGGTTGGTTAAGCAACAAAAAGAATCTTTGTTCCGGCANGGGGGGGGGGGGGGGGGGGGGGGGGGAGGATACAAGGAAGCTATGGATTTGGTTGGTTAAGCAACAAAAAGAATCTTTGTTCCGGCACCCCTATCTATCCATATATGGCGGATGGGGGGATTGGTAGGCCTATCTATATGTGGGGAGGTTGAGGAGACCACCCCACCTATTATCTAGAGGTAGTCAACTATAATGCAACCTAGTCCACCCCACTTGGCTTTAATGCAGTACTAGTGATAGATTCCATACTATGTACAAAGTGGATTAGTTAGTGCAGTGATGAAGAATTGTGGGATGAAAGACCAACTCTGATTGTGATTAAATGCGGCTAGCTCCATCAATTTCCCTAGATAATGAGATGTGAAAATTTCTATGAGGTGGGAGGAGATAGGGAGAACTGACATCCGACATTAGAGTAGAAGAGTTCAATAGATAGAGACAACTACTAGCTATCATTTGATTAAGAAGGTAGTCAAGAAAGTATTCGTAATCATAGTTGCGTTGGTTCACAACTCTCTATTCTATTGTTATGGAGAAAGCACCTTAAATAATAGAAAGAGGGATAATGTATCTAAATGATAGAAATCACCAATCAACTATGTTAGCCTACTATTCTAAGGGGGTCCCCCTTTACTACGTTGAAGATCTAAAGGAGGTTAGAGGAGAGGAATCTCCTAGTTGTTGCTTGCTCCACTTAGAGACTATTGTTTTGTTGTTCCAAAACCATCTCAACTGCAGCACTGTTCAGATCCTAAATGAGATAGGGATAAGGGAAAGAGCTAGAGACCACGAAAGGCAATCCATCCCTATCGATAATGAGAGGGGAAACCTGGATAATGAATAAACCCTAATGAAGAGGGATTGGCGGGTGCCCCCATACAATTCTATGGCTAATTGTAGGGGATCAATTGAATGGATGAGGAGGAACCAAACCGTGATCACCCTTTTTGTTCTATATCTTGCCACGAATAATCAAACTATTTCCCAATTACTATAGTTATGGGTGGGAGGCTATAGGTATATTGATTCTAATAATAATAATTTGTTGGTGAGGCATATAGATCAAGTATTTCTAGTCTAATATATAGTGAGTGAAGTGAGTGCACTAATAGATCTGGGTGAGCATAATACTACTGGTGTTGAGGGAACTAGAAGGAGGCATCAACATATGGCCTACCAGTCATATCTATTCGCATTTGGTGCAGGAAAAAATTATGTTTCTCTACAACAACTATGAAGGGTGGAGGCATCATTAGATAGGTAGATAGGTCCTCCCACCCACCATGTAGTTCCTGGGGATGAAAAGCTATGGGAAGAAAAGACTTGAGGGAGACAACATGCTACAAGGGTCAAGAAAGGGATGGGATGGGTATTGGAGAAATCTTTCACTCACAAGTTAGGGTGTAGGGACCCACCTTTCAATAGAGAATTAATTTCATATTCATCTCTCTTGTCCAAGAAATATATTCCCTAGCCCACCTCAATATAGTTGGGGTGGGTGAGAGGCTATAGACCAAGTAGGGGGCATAGTTGTTACAAAAATGGCATATGAGAAAGGTGTTTATTATCCACCCCTTCAATGGACCATTGACCTTGCCAAAGTTATATGTCTAGAGATCTATTTTCCAAAATTGTAGATTGGTCTACCTAGGGGTATACAAAATCTAGGAGGTTCATATCCCCGAAGGGCAGAAATGTAGCCCTTATAGACCTATCCTTTGCTGTGGAAATGTTTTGACTCGAAAGATATTTAGAACCCCATACTAGTCAATGTTTAGAAGTTTGTCTATCAATATACTAGCTATAAGGAATTTTACAAGGAGAAGATGTTTCCTGTATGAGGGAATAAAATTGGGAGTGGGGGTTCCCCATTCAAATTAGCATGTTTAGGAAATTCTAGGCCATTGACTACATCAACATGTTTGGTTAAGCCTCTTGCTCAGATCTAGCATGACTCACCATCATCATATAGTCATGGCTATTGATAAATATACTAATCTATCATGATGGGGCCACCTATATATCTAACAAGATGCATGATAAACTCATCTATTTCCACAAGACCTTTGAAAAGTGAAGGTATTACTTCCCCCTCATTCACCTGGTAGTTTCTCGATTGCTAGAGGAAACTTTTCCTTAGTTAGGTTTTTATAGGGACGACACCTTACCAATGCAATTATGGGCTAATGAGATCCACAAAAGAGATGGTATAAGAGGTTATACATACTTCAATAATTTCTCCATGGTCAAATATAAAATGGTGCATTTTGGAAACATTATATAGTACCCCAATTGCAACAGGATTACAAAGTGGTCAAGGTCCCTTTCTGAGAAGTCACCAAGTGTGCCTGGTTGGGGTGATGAGTTCCCCTTGAAGAGATGATTCCACTTATATAAATATGTATGGGACTTCCTTGCCACCAAATTATCTGTTAGTAGACCCCTCACTATAATCCCCACCCAACCCAAAGATATCATGAGATACTTAGGAAATTGTTGCCAATGAATAGGGCCTTAGAGAGAAATAAGAGGGGTATTGTCCCAAAGTCTTCCATTGGTGTGATCTCCCTTGGGTATACAACATATTGAGCCTATTGAATGAAACCTTCTTACCAGAGACTTACTTTAAGAATTTGAGCTCATGGGATTGAAACACAGGCCTTATAATGATTATAAGGTATATGGAGGGGAATTAAAGGAATCCAGCTTACTGCCTAACATGGAGGTTCAAACATTAAGATGATCTAGTTAGTTAGTTGGAAGGATTAAAATCACATGGGAAGAGGTTGTTGTAGCCTGAACAATAGGCTTTGCCAACCTAGCATTTCAAGAGGTAGATGGGACAATGGTCAACTATTATTACGTATATAATCTGGGTGTTCCCATCATAATAGTAGGGGGAAAACCACAAGCTCCATTGGTTCAGGGTTGGTTGAAGCACATGAATATATCATTCTATAAGATTTAGATTCTTCATATCCAAATGTATGTGAAGAATCTTGAAACCTCCACTATCTCCTCTCTAGCTATTGCCTCCACTGATAACTTGGATTTTATGAAGTACAATAGAATAGTAGCCCCTCCAAACTATAATCCCTCCCAAATGCATTGAGAGATACTATAATTCCCCTTACATTGTTCACATGCAGGGATGGATCATTGGGAGTGGGGTAGAATGGTGCCCTTTATTATATTCTTCTAGCCAATTGAGGTGGGTGGGATCCCCCTACTATTTTAAGGGCTCCCTCCCAACTTGGTTGTAGTCAGGCATGTTACGAATATAATCTTCCAAAAGCCTATTGTTTCTTGAGGCTATCTAGAGGGGGGTGGGGTAGACAAGAGAGAAGAATTATATTAGTAGTTCTTCACCATGATTGAAAGCGCAACTTGAGATTCTATATGTAACATTCCAATAATAAAAACCTTTGCACCTGAGGGGGGCCACCCCGCCGGACCATAGAACGCAAGGGTCGGGTGGGAGGGCCTGTCCTCCTGGCTAGAAATTAGAAAGGGATCCCACTTACCCCCCCTTTTATATTCTTCATCGGTAGGGGATAGGCACCATTGATATGGTTACCAATCTATCCATAGCTCTCGATGGAGCCTCACACTTCTCATTCAGAGTCCCTTTTCAATCAATGAGTTGTGAGAATACTACCTATCTATTCTAATGGGTAGGTAGGCATGGGAAGGGGTAGGTGCTTGATCAATCAATCACAATCTACTACTTCTACTACTATCGCAATCCGCACACCAACTAGTTTGTTCGCCATGAATGCGATGCCAAACTATCTTATCTCTCTTTTAATGCATGGTCCTCTCTAACAAATTGATTGATAAGGAGAGGGAAATCCTTGATTATAATTAACTTGTGTTGTAGGATACTCTATCTATTACTCCTAAGGTAGTACTTGGAATGGCTACTCTACTCACTACTCAACCTAATAGGAAAGGGAAATTAGAACCCAACCAAATCCCTATAGATAGTAGGCACATTGAAAGTACCTAATTGGTAGGCCCTACTATTATATGGAAAAGGCCCCAAATGAATAAACTAGTGGGTGGGTGCACTATCTACATTATTATCCACATTATTGTAACTTGGAAAACCCCCCTCCTTAGATAGTTGTTGGTGGGTGGGAGGATATGGCCTGATCTCAGGTCTAAATAAAATAAAGGTGTTGTGGTGGCCCCTATTATTAGAGTATTCCCCTAAAATAATGTAGAAGGGAGGACTTCACTTACATTCAGATGAGGGTTAACCTTAGAATATGGTAGGCTATGGTGAATAAAAGTCATTAATCCATAATTGACTCGACCGACCATTGATTGATTGAACCCAGGTCGAGTGGTCAGCCAAAGGAGAAAGTGAGTAAGGAATTAGTTCTTTCCGCATGTCCATAAGTAGCTACTAACCAACCATATTCTTGAATCAATAAATGGGCACCAAAAGCATGAGGTGACACTAGCTTCCAACCCCACTAGTTTGTCATCAGATGGTTCACCATGGGCTGGGTCAGACAATGAATATCTCGGGTCAAAACACCTCCTTGGCCATCCTGGGCCCTTATAATAGTAGGGCGGTTGGCCATACTATTATAATGGGAAGGATAGTTCAAACTAAAATAATTTAACTATATTCTTTCCCCCCACAACTGTGACAGGACCCATGGGAATAGAAATTAGTTGAGAAGTTCGGGTAGTGTCAGGCTTGACCAAGGGATCAGATTGATCAATCAGTTAGTTTGACCAACAATGAATGCTACTTCTGAAGGGATTCTTATTTTCTTGAAAGTGATTGGTTTTTTTGGAATGGTTCTTCTCATTTATTTTGAAGGTGTGGGGTAGGCACTAATGGTGGCATAGATAGGGGCAGGGGTAGCTAGGCTTTCATAATATAGAGACAGGGTTAGCTAGATCCCCTGACCATTCTAGTTCTAAGAAGTTGATTCTAACATCATGACCTCTATAGGGGGAAGTTCCCCCCACCCAGGCATATAGATGTAGGGTTTTTTCATGAATCGAGGGACTTTATTTAATGATTCCTATTCCCACCAAACCCTTAATATAGTAGGGATAATCTACCTCACCTACCCATATAGGTGAATAGTGGGTGCCCTCCCACCCTAACCCACCCCATGAACCTTTACTTTAGGTGGATTTGATGATCCCCTAAATGGAAATGGAGCCTCTATCTACCATATGCTAAAAATATTGGTAATCTATTGAAATCCCTCCACCTGGTCGACCAACTCACCAGTGAGTGGAAATATCACTTCCATTTCTCACCACCACTGGTTCATGACTTGCTCCTCCCTTCGACCGACCAACTAAATCCTACATCTTCGATAGAGATATCCTTCTCATCTCCACCCACCTGGTGTTATAATGTGCAAGCTTAAGAAAGACAAGGTTTCGATCAATATAGCTAGTGATCAACAATTTAGGCAGTAAATCTTGGAATGGTTTCCCTACTATTAACTATAAGGTGGTAGGGGATGAATCTACTATTTTGGGATTTCTAGTCCCCAAGGAACTCCCCCTTCAAAATAGTAGGGTGAGATGCAGGGAAGGAAACTATAGTTCTGAGTAGGGGGAGGCCCCTACTATTCTATGGCTAGTTGTTATTGGGTGGGAACATCATCCTATAGTTGACTAAAGTTTCCCTCCACTAGTGATAAAAAGTAGGCCCCTACAATTCTATGGGAGAAGATAATTGTGCCAAAAATTTCTAGTCAAGTTAGAAATCGCCCCTACAATAATATGGGTAGTGATCCCTACTATTGTCAAGGGTTAGCCCCCCCTAAAATAATGTTTGGATAATTATAGAAGGAAAATTCCTTTAGAACTATAGCTCCCTCCCACCCAACCAACTAGCCATGTAGGGTGGGTGCTATAGTGTATCCTTTAGAACTATAGTTCCCTCCCACTTAGGAATGACATCATCCTGCTAGAGTAAGGAAACATCCTATTGGGTTGGGGGTGGCCCCTACTATTCTATGGATATAGTTTCCTTTCATTCAAAATTATATATGTAACATGCCAACTAAGCCCCCCACCCTACATGGTGAATAGAAAACTTCTTTATATCAGGCGTACATTAATTGATGGCTACCCCTACAATAATCTAGAAGGGGAGCCAATATAATACTAAAGGCTTGATTCTATACATAACATGGGTGGGAACTATAGGTTTTTTGTGGGAACTTACATTAATTTGAAAGAGGGCCCTTACCTGACTGGGGGTAGGGGGTTGGGTGGGATGATAGTGGGCATGCTATGTATATAATATGAACACCCTACAGTAATATAGAAGGGGGTCCCCTATCCCCACCCCTACTATTTTAAGGTAAGGTAAGGCCCCTTTTAGATTATTTTGAATTGGATTTTGTTTATATAGGCTATTTTCTAGCCACGAGAATCTATATTGCCCTATATTGTAAAGGGGCGATGCCACCATAGGTTCTCTTTATAGTTTTAATTTACTAATGCCCCTTACTATTCTAAAGGCGGGTTATTTAATGGGAGAGGGCCCCTACTATTCTAATGGGTGGAAGCCCATTAGAATAGTAGTGGGTTCATTAAGGTTGAGATTCCTATAAGTTTAGGTTGAGATTTTGTCTGTATCATTTGTATCAATCATCCATTTCGTATGGGAAAGAGAATTCTAGAGTGGGAGTGGCCCTCTATAACTATATGGGAGAGATTCCCTCTATATCTAGGGTCCAAAACTTTCTCACCTCGACCCCCTGTGATATATAGGGCCTAACTATAGTTCTAGGTCAACTAGCTAGAGATAGGTATGGGTTTTTGCCCTACCTATTTCTATAGGGATAGGGTTGCAGACTAGATTGGAAGAACCATAGGGTTCCAAAATGGATTGAAAATTAGAACCCCCCCTCTATATAGATAGGGATGGGGATAGGGAAAGGGTTTTTGACCCCTATCTATAGCTAACCATTATTAATATTTATGAACCACCTGAACCCTCAGGCCTAGAAGGATGGTTTCGTCACAAAAATTCTCCATTGTGAATGTTACTTTCCTCTCGTATTTCTTTATCGATCAACAAGATCAATAACATCATCTGCCAGGGGTGCTAGATCTACTGGTATTGGATAATATTTTGGGTATATGTATGTTGGTGGTATTTTTGTTGATGGTTCTACTGGTGATGGTGTTGTTACCGGTGGATAAACTACTGGACCAAATACTTGATCAACCACACCAACTTATAGATATGTTTCTAGGTATGCATCTGGTTATGCTTATGCTACTAGATAAAATTATACTAGTGGTTATGGTACTGGATCATTGAACTGCTAATGGTGCATCATTGACAAAACCAACAAAATCTACTAGAAGGTATGCTAGTACTTGTGCCGGATAAACTACTAGTTAAGAAACTGGTTCAAGCTCATAGAATAGGTAAACCAACCTATTCCCATAAAATAGTAGGCCCCCACACAATAATACTACTACTAGGTATGCTTCTAGGTAATATTCTAATAGGTAAACACTTGCCTACTAGTGCTAGATCTACTGATGAACCATCTGTGTCAACATATTCGACCGGTCCAACTAGCTCTGGTTCAAATGTTGCTACTGGGTCATCTTAATTATTCCATACTTACTCAACATCTACTTATGCTACTGGATCTTCTTATGCTTATGCTTATACTAGTGGTTCTAGCTATCCAACTAGTTCAACATAAGTTTCCCATAGCCCATAGATGTTGAAGGGAAGGGGCAGTTGGATCTACTGTAGGGTCACTAATATAATACTTGGGGTTGTTGATGGTACTGCATATGGTTCTACAGCTTAAAGAATGGAATTGGTTGGTTCAAATGTATCAACTGATGCTTCCTATGTCTATATCTATACCTATGCTAACATGCTTCTAGCTTTACCATGAACTTATTAAGATGACTATGCCACTGTTGGTAATGATTAAAGGTAAACTACTGATGCTTATGGCCATCGATTCAAAACTAGGTATACTGCTAGTAGCTTTGGATCTCACTATTATTAGAATATGGATATCAATCTAGTTAAGATGCTTACATTATGATTGGTTATGTTGCTGGGTATGACTCTAGATCTTGTGTGGGTGGTTCCCTTTCAATAATATGAAAGGTCCCCTTTAAAATAGTAGGGGCAGGGCTAGGAGCTAGTGGAAGGTATGCTACGTATGCTGCTAATGATTCAAGCTAAGATACTGAAGCTACTGGTAGCTATGCTAGTACTGGTGCTACCACTGGTACTGAGTAAAACACTAAAAATAGTAGGGGATCTACCTATGCTACTTATGTTTCTATCTATTAATTCCCCTTATGAATCCACCCCCTTTATTACCCCTCCCCCCCCAAAAAAAAATGAGAGTTATTCCCTACTATTGTAGATGGCTAGGAATTTGGGATCAAGAATTTTATTGATTTGGCATTTGTCTCTGAAGTGCTTCATCAAGAAAAAGAGTAAGTTTATCTGCATGCATCTCGACCGAAAAAATGATATCATTCAGGAGAACTATTTGGCATGTTTGGAGTGCCTTCTTCTCTATGAAATTTAGTCAGCTAAACGATCAACGAGTCTATTAAGCGGTTGAGGCTGGGTCAAGTCCTTTTCTATCCGCTAGCACTCAACTTTCCATAATGTCCTCACCATGCCTACATTTACCATAGATGACATCTGGGGTTGAGAATACAACCTACCAGGATGAATATCACTCAACCTATCAAATGTTGGTGAAGAGATGTGTCACTTTACCGACAATATATAATAAAATACCAAGCTTGACTCATTATGCATCGAAAGACTGGATAGTAGGGCTCCATAATAATATTATGGGAGGGGAGGGGCATGCTTATTCTCCTAAAATTAATGAAGTGTGCATTAATAGGGAGCTTTATCCTATTCCCACCCAATTCTAGTGTTCTGCATGCAAGGTGGTTATTTTTGGGAATCACTATATCCTCATGTCCCCCCCCTACATGTAGGTTGGGATAAGTAGTTGGGATACAATTATTGTTTTAAAAATTTACAAGCCTTTTTCTCAAACTTTACCCCCCTTAGAATAGTATGGGCCACCCCCTTTAGAATAGTAGGGCTTATCCCACCCTAACAATAAAATCCTTACTCGCTTATTCTAGCAGGTGCACTAGAGTTCCCAGCCAACCCTTGGGTGGGGGGAATAGTTATTAACAGTTTGATTACATTATTCTAGCAGGAAGATTAATGAAAACTATGGAGTGCCCTACTTAAGGGTTAGCGTATTATAGCTTAATCTAGACCAATTCTATGCTAAAGGGTGAGACTAGCAACTATCGAGTGCAAGTTGATTCCCCATAATTCGGCTGGGGGTCCCTACCCCTAATGTTTAAAGGGGAAGGGCCCTCTTTTAGATTATTTCTAGGGGTCCTACTATTCTATTATTCCATACTATTCTTTGGCTTCATGCATGGGGATATTAAAAGGGCTTCCTTCCTATTATCTTTTTTAGATGGGGGTTGGGGGTAGGGCGATCTTTTCCTATTATTTGAAAGGGGGCATTATCATCCAAATCTAGATGCATGCCCAGGGCCATAGCCCACAGAATTTGGTGGGCTATGAAGACCCCTATTATTATATTATTGTGGGATTTGATCCATCTACTAGTTCCCCCATGGCTACCTTGTTACGACTTCACCCCAATCGAAGACCCCATTGTGGTATGCGCCAATAAGACCAAACCCAACTATCCAACTATGTTAATAGGGGTAGGGCCACCCCTACCGCTATTATAGTGGTGGGGGATTGGGTTTGGTGATTCATAGTCTGATGCTTCAAGTGAAACAAATTCCCAGGGTGTGACGGACGGTGTGTATATGGCCCTAGTACATATTTATCGCGACATGTTGATCCGTGATTACTAGTGATCCAACTTCATGTTCTAGAATTGAAGAGCATAAACCAAACTGAGGAAACCTTTCTAGATTTTCTCCACCTTAAAAATTTCCTATTTTCATTACCATTGTAACATGTGTGTGGCCCAACCCATAAGGGCCATGCGAACTTGACATCATCCCCACCTTCCTCTAGCATATCACTAGCAGTCTCTTGTGAGTGCAACACTGAGTAGTATGGTTGGTTGGAGTGTCATCAATCACTAACTTGGTCCTCTTCCCCACCCCTTAGTGGATAGGGCATCATGAGAGTTAAGACCTTGGCCCCCTCCTCCCCCACCCCCTCTGGAACTATAATTTGAGGGTGGTATGGTGCCCTACTATTCACGATGGGTGAGCTGCTAGTGACATTTCTCTAAACTCAAATCAGGTGGTTCGAACTACTATATATAGATGGGCTCACTTCTCTCTCAAATACTATATCCCCTACCTCTCTACTATAAAATTGGGTGGGGTGGGTGCCCCTAACTATAGCCTGACTATAGCCCTTTTTATCTATAGTCGAGCCATTATTCTATAGTTCCTCCATGTGGATATAGTTGGGTGGGAGGAGGAAAAGTCCTATCCTCTAAATTCCCTATTATAGTAGCGAGGTGGGGGACCTAATCTCCCTACTCTATAATGGTGGGGGGAAACCTCCTTAAGGACCCCTTTCTAAACTACCATAGTAGTGGGGTGGAGGGCCCTTCTATAACTATAAATAGGGGGATAACCCCCCATTATAGAGTAGGACTTCAGAGAGGGGGTCATGTGATCCACCTCCCTGGCATTGCAAATATTAGGGGGCTCCCACCCCCCTTATCCTTCATATCTTGACCACTCCAGCAACCCAAGATGAGGGTTTCACTCATTATGGGACTTGAACAAACATCTCACGACACGAGATGACGAAAACCATGCAACACCTATATAAACCATACACTTGACACCTTCCTATTAAGGACAGGCACACTTGTTCATATATGAAGGGTTGTTAAGGGTCTACACGTGTTATCAAATTAAACCACATGCTCCATAGCTTGTGCATGCCTTCGTTAATTCCTTTGAGTTTTAGTCTTGCAATCATACTCCCTAGGAAGAGTGTTTCATGTATTAGCGTGGCCCCTAATCCGGCTCTAGCTATAGTATTTGGGGACCAAGGATGAACACTCATCATTTACGACATGGAATACTAGGGTATCTAATCATATTTTCTCCCCATGCTTTCACACCCCAACATTAGTGTAGACCCAGAAAGTTGCCTTCACTTTTGGCGTTCCTTCGTAGACCTCCAGATTTGATCCCTACACACGAAATTTAACTCTCCCTATCTCACTCAAGTGAATTGGTTCCAAAAGAACCTCTCCAATTGTTAGCAACTTTCACTTCCATTCTGATTCACCACCTATGCACCCTTTAAGCCTAATCATTCTAAATAACACTTTCCCCTCATCTTACCGTGACTTGGCGCAGAGTTAGTTGAGGCTTCTTCCTCGAGTCTTGTCATGATCGTGCACTCGAACAAATAAATTTACAAGTGGAATTCACCTTCTTCACCAACACAATATTGCTAGATCAGGATTTTTCCCATTGTCAAAGATTCCCCACTATTGCCTCCCATGGGAGTCTGGGTCGTGTAGTAGTCCCAATGTGGATGATCATCTAAAAAGACCAGCTAAGCATCATCAACTTGGTTAGCCTTTTCCTAACCAACTACCTAATACTATATGGGCTCATCTAACAAAAATGAATAATATTATTGAAACCCTCAGGCAACTTTCATTATATTTCATTCAACACTCCCCACTATAGACCTGATTATGGCTCAGCTTGCAAGGGGATAAGAGCTCTCCCCTACCTCACTACCACTACCATGACCCATCTCTAATTCACCCCCCACCCACCTCTATCAAGGCTCGGGGTGGGGGGAGGCCCCTACTATTCTAAGGGCCCCTCCCCTGTAGGGGTAGTGGTTGGTTGGAAAGGTTACGATGCCCCCACTATAACTAGTGTCAGGGCCCTACCTTTCCCTACTCAACTATAGCCCTACCTCTATAGAAAGGGGATGAGACTAGTGAATGAAATTCAGGATTTGGCCCAAACTGTTCTGCATATTCCCATGAATTATGCAATCATTCTTCACTTTGTTCTCAACTACTCCCCCACCCCAAATAGATTCTAGTTGAATACCGATGCACCATGAAGCATGTGAGCAATGTTCAAATTGCATGTGTTGAGAATATAGCTAGCGTTTGTTTTGAGCCAAGATCAAACCCATTTTTTGAGTATGATTCTTTCTTATATTAGGTATTGAACCAAATAAACTGCCCAATGAATAGTAGGGTCTGTCACCCTTCAAATAGGTTGGGGCCCACCCACCCCCTTTTCAAGTAGGAGAATAGTAGGGGCCCTTCCCCTACCCCTACTATTTTAAGGGTAAGGGCCCCCTTTCAGATTATTGTAGCCCTGACTTCACCCGCATAGAATAGTAGGGCCATAAATATGTAGGGGTCTCTGCTTGAGAATAATAGGGAACCCAGATTCCATACGTCACATGGGTGGGTGGGAATATATAGTACCCTCTACTTCAAAATAGTATTCCCTCTATTCTATGGTTTGACAATTATCCAAATGCCATGGCCCTTATAATAGTAGGATTATTCATTGGGCACCCAGATTCTATACACAACATGCCCCATAGAATAGCAGGGGTGGGGGTTTCCCCCTCTATATAATTGAGGAAGATTAGAAAATGGGGTTCAAATTCTATATGTAACATGCCCACCCTCTCCATCCAATTCTAGTTATTGTTCAAGTGACCCACCTCTCTACCATTCTATAGGCCTGATATGCAAAGATTGATGTAATAGGCCCCTCTTTTATGATTATTCATCATCCATAGAGCTATAAAACTCTAGCTTTGGGGGGTAGGGAAAACCTAAAATTCTATTAACAAGCGGCCTCATGGATATGCTCATCGACAATAATCTATTTGTTGAGGTCCCTTTAAAATAGGGTGAGGTAAATGACATGTTCATGCTAGCCTATTATTATTATTTTATTATTCATGTTACATATAGAATCAAGCCTTTAGAATAGTAGGACTATCACATCTATAAACCTACCTCGTAACTCTCAATGCCCTAGGAATGAAGGATGGTGAGTAAGAATTTAGTTCTTTCATTTGATCCCCCCCTCGCCCCCCTTACCCCCTATAATAAGTTGTTGCCCCCTTCCCCCACCTTAGCGAATATTAGGGTATAACTCTCATTTGTTTTTTTTTCGGGGGGGGGGAGGGGCTTCCCTTATAATAGTAGGGCCTCCCACTAATAATAGGATAATAGGGCTCAATTCTATACGTAACATACCCACCCTGACTCTAGAACTATTATTTCCCACCCAACCATATTCCCTTAATTGTATAATAGATGGGAAAACATAAATCGATCGAGTGGTAGTGGTTCAAGGCCCTCGACCACCCTTATATATATTTTTGTGGGAAATCATAGATAAATTGAGTGATAGTGGTTCACTATGCCATATAGATAGATAGGGGCCCTCGACCCCTGCCCATGCTTATATAGAGATAGAGAGAGGGGTTCGAGCCCCATATATCCCCATATATGGATTGGGCCATCTATTATATACATGATGTGATGACAGTGACTGTAGCATAGAATATTGCATGTAACTACTAGTCAGACTTAAGGAACACGTATGAGATGAACTATTGGGAGGCCCGGATAGCATTGCTTCACTGGATAGTCCGATATGAGGTTGTGATTATGGTTATGGGAGGATGATTGTTGGTTAGGAAGTCAATGTTCTTTATTTGTTGTTTGTGGTTAAGGAGTTGAGGGTTGGCCCCTTTATCCAATCAATCATTGTGGGTTAGATCTATTCATAATGGAACGGTGCTAACTGAATGAATCATAATGAATGAATGATTTATGCAACCAAAACAACCCCTATATATTTTTAGGGCAGGTCATAATCTAGATATGCCATTTATGCCTGACTACAGGTGAACTTCTTATAGTTAAAGTGCAATGCTAGATAAACCAGTTGGGTTATGAACCTTTGGTGAATCAAATAATGATGAACCACATGCATCTCTTTATTGAATAACCAGTGCACAAACTATTTGGTGAACGGATGCACACCCCCCATAGATATATAGGCTTAGAAGAAGAAAGGTCAGGTGAGTAGATAGTTAAACTGCCATATATAGACAGGGCCCAGCGTGGCCCCAACCCCAACCCAAACCCCAACTAATATAGGTGTAGGCATAGGATTCAATCAGTCAAGGCCACCCCAACTATGGAGGTGTGCTTTGGTTTCTTGGAGAACATAAGCCCCCACCCATCCTCACACATGATGAGTAGATCCCTCGACCCTTATCTATCCACCTATGTATGGGGACTAATGAATGCAATTCTATCTATATCTATGAGGGTTGAGGGATTCCCCCAGAACTATATCCGAGTGTGGGGGGGAATCATATTTCCCTAGGAGGATGAAGGTTGAAACATCGACTGCATGGTAGATTAAGTATAGATAGGGTCGTTTGTTCTCTCTCATTGTTGTATAGATATACGGGGTGGTAGTCCCACTCTATATTGAATGAACCACCACATTGTGATAGTGCCTCTCACACCTAATAATAAAATTATGGGGCACTCCTTGTGTGATGAAAATGTGTCACACTTATATGGGTCATTCTATTGAAGGTTTCTCAAGAATGAGGCCTCAAATATTGACTCATAGCTCCCTAGTCATGGAGTGCAAAGGTTTGTGATGGAGGCCCTTAGATTGACCTATTTGTGCCCCTGCAAGTACACCATGAAATGGGAGATTAAAAGAGAAAAAGAAAGGATGCTATTCTCCATGATCATCCAATATGCAATGAAATGAAAACTATTTTATATGATTGCAATGCATGAAAGGAAATTAATCTAAATGATAACAATGCAAGATTATTCTATGAAAGGAAATATGAATTTAATCTAATATGAATCTAATCTACATGAATAGCCATGGATGCAAGAAGAAGACAAGAAGAGAGAAGTTGCAATATCCAAGCTTGAGTGCTCAAATTCTCCTCTAGAACTGCTCTCCAAATCTGCAGCATAACAATACAAAAAAAGGTGGGATCCTCAAATGAGGAGAGGTTTCCTTTAAAAGAGCAATAAACGGTAGAGATTAAGAGGCAAAAATCAAAGGCTATGATTAAGAGGCAAAAATCAAAGGCTATGATTAAGAGGCAAAAAGCCCACCACTTAGGAAGATGTGTAGAAAAAGGAATTTTATTTATTTTTATTTAATTTATTTCATTTTTCAACAAAGAGGGATTTAAGTGGGGGTTTTATTTAATTAAAAGAGAGATTTTATTTTAATTAAATAATATTATTTAATTTAATTAAAAGGGATATTTTAATTAAATGAGATAATATTATTTAATTAAGAGAGATTTTAATTAAATAAGATAAGATAATTTAATTAAAAAGGAATTTTAATTAAATAAGATTATTTTATT
>MU223454.1:513569-567083 GCA_018584345.1 Thuja plicata | reverse complement strand
GAAAGGAAATTAATCTAAATGATAACAATGCAAGATTATTCTATGAAAGGAAATATGAATTTAATCTAATATGAATCTAATCTACATGAATAGCCATGGATGCAAGAAGAAGACAAGAAGAGAGAAGATGCAATATCCAAGCTTGAGTGCTCAAATTGTCCTCCAAAATTGCTCTCCAAACCTGCAACATAACAACACAAAAAAGGTGGGATCCTCAAATGAGAAGGAGAGGTTTCCTTTAAAAGAGCAATGGACGATAGAGATTAAGAGGCAAAAATCAAAGGCTATGATTAAGAGGAAAAAAGGAACTTTATTTATTTTTATTTAATTTATTTTATTTTTCAAAAAGAAGGGATTTAAGTGGGGGTTTTATTTAATTAAAAGAGGGATTTTATTTTAATTAAATAAGATTATTTAATTTAATTAAAAAGGATATTTTAATTAAATGAGATAATATTATTTAATTAAGAGAGATTTTAATTAAATAAGATAAGATTAGTTAATTAAAAAGGAATTTTAATTAAATAAGGTTATTTTATTTAATAAAAAGGAATTGTTTTCTTTTAATTAAATAAGATAATTGATGAAATGATCAAACCTTAGGAAATATTGAAATAATTGAATTAATTACGATTTGATCAAGGAAATTGATTTGAATTAAAAATGTTGCCAAGCATTGATTCAGGAATGTGATAAATTGATAAATTGATAAATGGGGGCCCATAGTCCAGGCGACCATTTTAGGGTGCATACACTCCTTAGGCATACTATCTATCCATAAATACCTATATATGGGGGAGGAGCGCATGCTCGTCCTCAAAATATTGGTCTTTGGTCAAGAACCTGTCAATCACCAGTGGCTCGCTAGTCAAGCACCACATCATCCATAGGTATATATATGTCTACTGTATAACCAACTGACTAGTACTATATCCACCAAGGCTATGATTCCTACCCAACAACATAACCCACCATAATTTGAGATACCTTTGCATAAAAAATATACATACCCTCTACACTGACAATATACATACCCTCCTACCCCCTGCCCCCCTCTATATAATCGAGGGCTTATATTATATTTTTGGTGCAGAGGGATTATATTATATTGTGAAGGGGCCCCCTAAAATTATGTTCATTCCTACTATTCTCAAGGGGATTTGGAGCATCCACCCCTTCTATTCTAAGGGAAGCAAACCCTACTATTCTCAGGCACTTTTAACCATTACTCTAACACCCACATATTTCCTCCCCTTTGGTTAGGTTGTTATTTAGAGGAACCATAGGGTACAAGGTTCAATTCCATTAGTAAGTTAAAGAGGGAAGCAGTCCATCTGGAATGGAGAGGAAAGAGTGATTCTCGGTAAGTGTGGTTAATACCAACATGAGTCAATGTCATTTATGGTTTTATAATGGCAATCATCACTCCCTTCAGTCAGACAGGTAAGGTGATTGCTCGTGAAATGGATATGGGGGCCTTTTATTGGTTTTTTTATGGTTGATTGCTCTTTTAATTTATAGCATGATGGGTTTGAATAGCTGATAGTACCCCGAATTTGGTCAGATGGGATAGGGGATAGTCCCTTGATAATGGTTTTACAATGTGGTTTATTGCTTGGATCATTCGACAAAGTCTCCTTCATCGGCGTTGACCTTTTCCTTCATTCCTTTTCCCTGTATTAGACTATTAGAGTGGGGGAAGTTGAAGGGACATAGAGGAAGATTATATTGTTCCTTATAATGATCATGATCCACCAGTTACTTATAAAGAAAGAGAAACCTCTGAGCAAGCTAACCGGGTTGATCCAATCCTACTATTATAAAGGGACCATCCACCCTATGGGGTTGCAGCAGTTTGTTTATACTACTGCTAGGACTCATTAAATGCGTAACTTGACTTAAAGGAATAGAAAAGGATGAAGGATCTGACAAGAAGCGTGTCCACCACAATGATCTGCCACTAATAAATAGTGGGTAAGAATTCAACCAAATGATTCTTCTCACAAGGCTTTATGGATAGCTATTCCTGAAGAGCCAGATTTTTGGGAGGAAATAACATATTATCGAGAATTATCGAAGCATAGACATAAGTTGATCCAACACCCAATACATTGTATCAATGAAGGGCCAACCCCTATTATTATATTAGTGAAGGCATTTCTTTTTCAAATCAAAACAAATATACGGAGGGGCCCACCTAGCCACTTGTAGTGGTAGGGCTAGATTTTATATGTAACATGCATCCTTATTCTAGAAACTACAAATGGAGCCCCTATTATTATATTATTCTAGCCCCTACTATTCTAAAGGGAATATTATAGCCCCTACTATTATATGGGGATTCCGTCGGGGGGATGGGTGGAAAGATATAGTTGGGTGGGTGGGAGGAGGATATGGGGGCTTATTAATGAATGCCATTAATTTATGTGTGTGGGGTTGGAATGACTAGTTTCCCTCCCACCCATAGCATGGAAGCCCCTACTATTATAAAGGGTAACATCAACCCCTACTATTATAAGAGAAGCGGTAATAATGTCCCCTACTATTAAAGAGGGCAAGATAATACCCCTGGTGCATGCATGCATGTAGTGGTAGATTATTGCCACTAGGGCGACTCTTCCCCATAAAACAATAGGAGGTAGGGGCCATAGAATTGAATTGTAGGGCCCATCCTTCTAGATGGCTGCCCTACTATTCTAAAGGCCCCCCTACAATTTTATAGGACATATAGAATCGATCTTGAGATCTTCCTAAAGATTCGAAGAATATAGAATTAGATACCCTCTCTTTATGTCATTGCCCCATAGAATTATATGCCTAGATACCTATCCCTACCCCTACTATTTTAAGGGCCCCTTTTAGATTATTCCCTACAACTTATCATAGAGGGGGTAAAGGAAGTGGTTGATACATATAGGGTTTAATCTATAGCACCTATTAGGAAGGAATTCCCTACAATTCTATGGGGTAGAGGGAAGAATGGTTCTTAGTAGAGTGGCCATTGGGTGAATTAGTCACCCACTAGCCTCTCAATATTCTGAATATATAATAGATTGGGAGGTAATCTTGGTGGGAATAGGAGAGAGGATAAGTCAATTCTACAGGGTACCCTTTATCAATTCAAATTACCCTCTACCCTAGCCCTTTAATTGATTTATCAATTAAAACTAATAAATCCTAGCTAGCCTCGTCCCATATCCCTACTATTCTAAGGTGATTGAGTAGGAATCCAATAGGAAAACCCCAAAGTTATAGTTCTTGTGCCCTATATATGCTAGTTTTTTTTATTGAAAACATTATCAAAAGTTTCAACATTATCACGAGGTTAGCCCTCATGCATGTAGGGTGGATGGGACCCACCTACAAGACCTCAAAAATCTGCATAGTAAACTATAGAAAGATGGGGGTGGGGGCCTTTTGAAGTCTTCTCTTTGGAGGCCTCATCCAACCCTACTTTCTAGAACTTGCATTGGATGAACCTATCAAAGAATAAATTATTCCTTCCAACTATCAAAGCATTGAATTGACACTTCTCACATAGGTATCTATAGAAGCACTATCATATCATCCCTGGATGGATAATATTCCCATTATCCAAATATTGCCTTCTTCGATAAAACCCAGCGCCACTCTAATATGCCACATCTCTATCCGGGTGTGATCCAAATGGGACAAGATCCCCCCCATTGGAGTGGGGTGGGGTATGCATGATTATTTTAGACATGCTAGATCTGATATGAGAATAGAATGAATAGGGTATGCTTGCAGTACAACATATCAAACATTTTCCTGCCCATATAATTTTTTATTACAAGGCTGCATGAGCTTCATCCTATCTTTCTCGATTTCTGGATGCTTCTCCCACTGGTTCAACCAAGTGTTTTACCTTAGCAGAGTGTTGGTTAAGAAACGATTTCCATCCATTCATTTATTGGTGAGTCCTGTAAAGATAACCTTGTCACACGAGAGGAGAATAGTTGGTTTCAGGGGGATGAGAAGTAGAAAATTTGGATGGGTGGGACCTAAACTACTCTCTCAAGCCCTTTTCTTTTTTCTAGAGAGTGTGTACAAGGTGGTGGTTGAAGACAATGCATTTCATGACACTTTAGTGTTTATGACTGATGGGTTCAGAGGGTCATCTTAGGAATCCAGTGTTAGTTTCTTGCAGGAGTGAAACATGGTGATTTAATGCATCGGTTGAGATAGGGGCTTAGTCATTCAAGATGTAGGGTAAGCCATCCCTAGCTAAGTGGATTTATCAATAGAATTATCTTTTTTGATGATTTCATATGTGTCAAGAAGATAGATGAAGCATTATCGAACCCAAAACCTTAAAAGGATTGTCCTGAATCTCTATCTTATGCCTGCTGCTACAAAACCTTATCTTATATTGATCAATGTAAGAAACTTGGATCTTCACTAAATCTCCTTATAATATTAGGGCAGATGACCCCTAAAATATATTATTCATGGAACCATTTTCAATTTATTGAATCAATCCTGCCTGCATGGCCCATACTATTGCTCATTTTTATATATAATTACAGGTGGGAGGAAATGTCAGTGTTTCCCTCCAATTAGAAAAACTGGGTGGGAGCAGATATAGTTGGGTGGGTGGCCCCCCTTCCATGTTTAAGCTTTCTTCCTAGGTTGGGTGGGGATTACAGTGGTTGGTGGGAAGCTATAGGTTGTTAGTAGGTTAATTAATTAAGTGGGTGGCAATATAACCCCCCGCGCATCCACCCACCCAACTATAATTCCTATTACCCATCCCAAAGAATCTTAGTTTAGTGGAGGTATATTAGCCCTAATATTATAAAGGGTCAGGTGACAGGTCCCTACTATTCTAAGGGGTTAGGTCGATCATTAATCAAAGCTCACGAGCTCTGTCTCTATAATTAAGCCAGGTTTCTCTAGGCGTAGAATAGTAGGCTCTAGTTGACTTGATCAAAATAATAAATAAACACGTTCAATGAATGTTGATTGATAAGAGTCTTTGATTTTGGTAAGATGGATAACTCACTATAGTTTTTTCCCAACACTAATTCTAACAAGTACCAATATTATCTAAGTAATATCCATCCAATACCATTATAGAAAAGGGGCACCATATTTTGGTATGTCAGTTTCCTAGTTGTGTGGTTAGTTTGGGAATGCCTGCAATTATATGGGGGGTCACAACAATAATCTACCTCTACATGCATGCACTAGAGGGGACCCCATGTCCACAATCATTTTGATCCCTGCCATTAATGCTCCAAACCTAGCCTCCCACAGGTCACTTTTGACCCCATGCCCGCGATCCTCTTCCCCGGCCCTTCAAATAGTAGGGGTTTAGGTTGTCATTAACTTGAGAGCTCTCCATTATCCATCGCCCCATTATAACCAGCGCAACCAAACAATATAATAGTCTTGTAGTAGAAATCATGATAGCCTTCATGTGTCATAGGATAGGGGGTATGTTACGTATAGAATCTAGCTAGAATCACCTAAAATGGGAAATTGCACCCCACCATAACCTAAACTGATGAAGTTATCTAGTTGTATGTCTACGCGCACTTCATTTACAACTAGTCATTGAAAGCAACCATTCAACACCAAGTCTAACACTAGGTAGATACTAATTGAGTAGAGAGAATATTAGGAGCTTAAATGAGAATTTTAGGGCCTGTAGGAACACCCTACTATTCTATGGGGATATCCAATAATGAAGAAAACCATTTAGCACTAAGTCTAATAGATGGTAGACACTAAGTTAGTAGAGAGAATACTAGTGACTGAATTGATGTTGAAAGATCTTGAAGGAAGACAACCAATTTAGCACTAAGTCAGTAGAGAGAAGATGAATTTTGAGAAAAAAATAAGGACAAGCATTAGGAGCCACTTCTTCTAAAGGTAGTATATTTATTTTTCCTTCTCCCTACTCATGATGAGTTCCAACTTCCTTTGGTGATATCAAAACTAATTGGCTCCCACTAAATATAGGAAGGGCAACGGGTGCCCTCGTAGAACAGTAGGGAAGACCTTACTATTTTAATGGGAAAACTTTCTCAAAACATTGACTTCCCTATTATTATATTATTTCCTACCTAAGCCAAAAATGTCGAATGGAGCCTACTTGAGCTTTCATTCTGATAATCAGAACCCCTACTATTTTAACGGCCCATACAACTATAATTATTCCATCCAAATTAGTTGGTAATGAGAGGATTCCTAAGCTTTCATATAGCCCAACATCAGGGAGTTATATCCTATCTAGAGCCAATGGAATGGTAGGGGATTGTACCCTAACTAGTATACTCCTTGCCTCCACTAGGTAGGCAATTATAGAAAAAATGGTGGGACTCCCATCCTTTTTTTTGATTGGCCCATCTAACTAGACTAGTGTATCGAGTGAGACCTAAAAACATGGAGAACTATTTGATTCTCTCCCTAAAAGAGAACTTTTTAGAGAAGAGTTTCAACTCGAGCAGAATTTTGACATAATGCAACTATCTGATAGTGGCCCTATAAATTCTATGGAAGCTTAGATGTTTCCTATAAATTATATGGAAGCTCAGATGTTGGAGGTATGCTCAAACAATTCATGGATGGGAAGGCCCTCCCAGAGAATATGACGATAAAGAAGAGAAAACAAATTAATGGAAGGAAGTTCGCATGGCCCTACAATTATCTTGGGAAGTTCTATAGATAGGATTCTACAGCCCCATGTGAGGATGAGCACATGGGAAGAGATACACCCCCACCCTTTAGAATAGCAGGGCCGAGGTAACCCTCAATAATATAAAAATTGGAATAATATAAAAGTGGGCGTTTAGATGATCCCCTATAGTTATATTATTGGGGTGCATAATTAGTAAAACATATCCTCATGGGCCAGGATAACAACAGTAAAGGTGAGGTCAACTTTATCCTTACCACCAAATGGATCGATTTTTCACTGATATTAAAGAATTTAGGCTGAGTGACAGTCTCGAGTCCTGCACCAACCCCTTGAGAATAGTATGGCTTAACTAGAAACTAATTTTTTGGGGTAGGGAAAAGAGAAGAAAGTTGTTGAATCCTACTATTTTAAGGGCGATCTTAGTCCCTATAGCTTCACCTACAATTTTATGGGATTTTTGGCCCCTACCATTTTATAGAACATGTAGAATATATGACCTAAAATTCTATGGTGCCAACCCCTTTATAATAGTAGGGCCTTACTTTCATCATGTAAGAACAATAGGAAACCCCCCCTTTTGTTGGAAATACAAGATTGGGAAAGCAAGATGCTGAGAGGGGGGGGGGTGAATCAGAACTTCAACTTTTATCACTTAAAACAAACTGATCCACGATCATGCATAAATGTAATTGATCTATCATCTAGTAGCATCCATGACAGCAAATAAATAACACAATACATAGAATTTTGGTAACCCAGAAACCCAATAAGGTAAAACTGGGGTGGCGATGACACCCACAAAATCTTCACTACTGCAGCAATAAAGTGTGCCTATTAGGGCTACAAAATTTGATCACAATATGTAATCTACCTGGTTAAAGGTCTGCCCAATTAAGAGCTACAGATCATTACAATCTACCTTGTAAAAGGATTTAAAACTTACAACAAAGTAAGCACTCGGCTAAGAGATTTGGAAAGGTCTATTAAAACCACTCTGTTAAGAGATTTCACCTGATACACTTGTTAGTGAAAGGAAACTAAGTGTGCAGAAAAATAGTTCCCTACACTAAACTCCTCAAAAGAGGATCGTGCAAATTCATATTTAACCCTTATCAATTACAGAATGATAATACAATAACATGCATACCTAGAAAAATGAGAATGACACAATGATTTACCTTGGGTAAAACCTTTCGGTAAAAAATCCCAGCACTCCAAAACCTGCATAATGTATTAATCAAAACTATTGTTGTTTACAATACACTTGCAATGCAAGTTCTTTCAAGAGATAATCGACACTTGAAGACAAATTCAGTAGCATAACAACATACCAACAATACACTAACTTCTCTACAAATTCACAACCCTAAAAAACACTTATATCATGCGCTTCCCTTTTTAGGGCAACTTCCAAAAGTGGCCGTATTAGGGTTTTACCATTCTCCAAGAAAATAGGAACCCAAAATTTTTTTTTGGGTGATGCCCCAAACCCCACGGTTGTAGAAGAGTGTACAGTACTCAACATGATCAGCTACCACATGTCTTGCATGTCTTCACCCGTCATCAAATCTTTCATAATTAGCTCTTACAAATATTAATGACCGTCATAGGAATCCGTCATAACCATTTCAGTCATGATTACCTTACACATTGTCCAAAGTGCCAACATTTGGAAAATAACCTCTACCATAGAAAGGGATACCTAGATCCACCTAGACCAAGTTTGATCATCTTTGTCATCTTCCAAGTGGAGTGAAAACACATGTCCACTCAACAAAATGACATAACGGATATCAAAATTAAATACATTATTTACAAACAATTAATTGCAAAAACAAATAATATCAAATGTAAGGAAATATACAAGGTTGAGACACCTTATTCCTAACAGTTAGAATGTCTCAATATTTGATCCTTCGATATGCACTCTGATGATGATAACGAATCTCCTCTTTTCAATACCTTCTCTGATCTAATAATCTGATATATCTTTACTCTACTGCTCACTGCTCTGATACTCTGCTAGATCTATGCTTCCTCTATCAAAAAAAACCTTCACACATCTCTCATGTACACATTCACCTTCTCTCAGTTCTACTAATTAGGGTAAGAAGAAATCTTAATATACTTTACGGATTGGGCAATTAGATCTAGATCAACGATCAGGATCAAATGCTTATGCCACTTAGACATTCCAATTTTCTAATTGGGTCCATGCCACGTAGTGGGATCAAATAATTAAATGTGTAATTATCCTATTGAAAACATTAAATGCTTAGATAATTCAGCCCAAAATAGTTTACCTCAAAACTAGTGTCAATCCTGACATACAAAACAAAACAATCTTGCTCGGCACAAAAAAACTCTAGCGCTTGGCATGGACTGAACTTGGCAACTGTGTGACTCAGAAACTATTATCTTCTCGGCAATGACTATGCCAGATATCTCGGCCTATATTGGATAGCTCGGCCGCAGTGATGACCGACTAAAACTACCTAGATAAATGACTAAGTGTGGGACACTAATGATCAACAAAACTTAGAGATCAACAATCTCCCCCTTTGATATTAGTGGCAAAAACACTTATCATTTCTTTTACATCCACAAAATTTGCCCAAGTACACAATGTACTCCCCCTTGGATTATACTTCATACTTCATACATAATATACATTTCTTCTACAAAAATATTTATGCCTGGTTTTGTGCATCATTTTCTGTTTCCTTTACTGTTTCCCCCTTTTTTTTGTCATTGATAGCTATGGGGGTTAAGCTATATTTGTCCAAAAATGGTTTATGAAACTGTAATATCAATGCAAATGATGTATCCCAACTATCCGTAGCAAACTTCATACCTTGTAACTTAATATCTATCTCGGTAGCTAGACTTACCAAACTATCTGTAGTAGAGAGATGAGAATCTCTCTTGACTAATTCTTGTGCAGCTGTTAGTTCTTTCTGAATAAAATCCAGATGAGGTATCAAGTTAGCCTGAATTGTGTAACAAAAGTGCCTTGGTATAAAAGTAAAGAGAAATAAATTCATCCTATGGTGAAAGCCACTTCTTGTGGTGCCTTGGGAAAGTACCATGATGAAAACCTGGCAAACATGCATCATGTGTAATTTCTTCCTCTTGCACTCTCTCTTAGAGGAAAGTTCCAACGATGCTACCCTATCCATCATATCCTTCATATACTCCATCTTACACCTTTGATCTTGACAAGGTCTAACATATCCATGAACATCATGTATTCAGATATCCATTATCCTTTCCATCAACTTATTCACTTTCTCTCATCCATGATACCCTATCGTGATCTTTCTTATCTGGCACCGAGTCATTAGTTTCCATTGCTTATCCAAAACATGCTTCAAATGCTATATTCCCTTTTACTATCTTGAGTAATGTTGAGGAGAGTGTCCTTGAAGGTTACATTCACCCTCTTCATCCATCTTTGTCTATTTTCCTCATCCATCATCTTTCTAATCTATCTATAATGGCCTACACCTTGGTAGACATTGGGGGCAAACCAATGTGATCTTGCTTGAGAATGAGTAATCTCTAAAAAGATTTAAAAAGTGAAAAATGTCCTGAAGAAAAGATAAAAATAAAAAAAGTCCTGAAAAAATCATCATCTTGGTAAAAACCTGGTAAACAGGTGCCTTGATGAATCAATAAAAAAATCAAAACATGGAAAAAAGAAAAAAGAAAAAAGAAAAAAGAAAAAAAAGAATGGAAAATGTGCCTTGGTGAAAACATGGTAAACAGGTGCCTTGGTAGCAAAAATAGAATCTCTACCAAGTATGTGAAAACCTGGTAAACAGGCACCTCTTATACTCAAGCGCTCCATCTATCAATGCTTAGTCTTTGCAATCCTTTCCCTTTAGTTTGTGCATAAATTTTAGTCACTTTCGTGACACTTTGGTTCTTCTAAGAACCCTCCTATCTTGAAATTGATCTAGAGTCATGGTCTAGGGGCAATCGAGTCAGATTTGTCCCAACAGTCTAAGTCAAGTCAGTCATCTTGCATTGGAGTTCATTACTAGGGGGAAAAGGTCCCAAATTTGATCATTCGATGAACCAACCCAACATCAGTATTTTAGTCATTTCTGAAGGTTAATTCACCACTGACACATTGGTGTTTCTTAACACCTTAATCAATAGTACTTCATAACACTATCTATTTGGATGCATCTATATTTCTTAACACACATCGTATAATGTGATGCAAACATAAATAGTGAATCAATAACAATCAAACACAATGCACTCACAAGCACAACAATGTTTCTCAACACCTCATACATGTACACATCTGAAAAAATTTGAAACTGGCTAAAGTATGTTGAACTTCTCTTTGTGTTTTGTCTATTCTCATTGATTTTCATTAATGTTTCCTTTGTCTATTTCTTGTTGGTGTGGTTATGATGCTCCAACAATGTCAACTAAATTGGGTGTATGTGATAAGAGATCCCACATTATGGTGGAACAACATCACATACCTTGACTCAGTTTACTTGCACGCCAAGGTGAGGTCGGAACTATCTCCTTGACTGTTATTGCTCTTCATGTTTACACAAGATCACTCTCATGGTTATCTTGGATTTGAATTCCCCGATGCTGGTGTACCCTTGCAATATCAATGGGAAACAATGTTCAAGTCATCTCAGCTTTTGTTCCTTAATGCTTACATTAGTTTCCCGCATCTTATCTGATGAAAGCCATATTCATATCCTTATGGTTACAGTGGCACTAGTAAGGGTTGTATCAACTTCGATGTCCAAAATGCTCAATGATGAAAATTTTCAAGCTCAATCCTAGTGACTAAGTCCTAGGATTGCATTCATGAGTCTTGCATTGTAGTTGCATGGTGTTAAATTTGCATAATCTCTCTCTCTCTCTCTCTCTAATGTAAGGAAATGAATCTCGGTTCGATCAATCTTCCTATTGCCAAGTGGTCAAGATGTGCATTGAATATGGAGACATGATCAAGTACATGTATTGAAAAATATTTCTAAAAGAGATGTTACAAACATTGCATATCATATCCATTGCATTGCATACACATCATATAATCCATTACACATTGCATACCCATTTCATAATAAAGATATCATACACATATGCATCAGAAAAGAAATTAAAACAATCACATTGCATCATCATGTGTAGTACCATATCCATCCATCCATTTGCAAAATCAAATAAACATTGCATTGCATATACATTTGCATAATCATCCATAAATAATCATAAAAATACATGGTGATGACAAAAATGCATCCATATAGAACATCATAAGAAAATAAAACATCTCATAAAAGCATCCAACAAATGTATAATGAGATCGAATAAAATCTCTCTCTCTCTCTCTCTATATATATATATATATATATTAATGTCAGGGTTACATTAAAAATATCGAGATATACAACATGTCTCATCCAAGAAAGTCATCATACACAAGGCTAAAAATGGGCATAACATCAAAATGTATCAGACTGAATATCAATTAAATAAGGTTAGCTCTCAGGCATATCCTTGGCATCATCCAAAAAATGTGGTGGAGGTTGCGGCGGCTATAGGACATCATCTATAGGAGGCATACATGCACCCTCTGACCTAGCCATAAACTATGAAAAAAGGTACAACCTATTGTGCAACAAACATTGTTGCACTGTACGCTGCAACGTAATAGGATGCCCTACTCATCTAAAGAGTGATGAAATGCAAAAATTGATCATGCTTGACAATCAAAGTAGAAATCCTTTGATATTTCTCTCTCTCTCTCTCTCTCTATGACCCTGGATTGAGCCATGACCACCTCTATCTAAATATCTCATACTCTCTCCCTAAGTGAATGATAATATCCTGGGGTGTGTGTTGTCAATGGCCTAGCTCACCCCACTCTCCCTGCTTCGCTGGCTCAACCTGCCTACCCTACTTTGCCTATGCATCGCTTCTCTACCTTACTTGTCAGGAGACATCATCAAAAGAAGGATCACTCTAACCTCCTACTGGGATATCCTATCCTCCTATAGTACCCAAGCTACCTCCCTCTCCCCTATGGTGTTTCCCGACTATTGGTGTTGCTCTGCTGGAACTTGCATCTAGGTATCATCCTGCCTATTGCTGCACATCAACTGGTCTATCTACTACAGGCATCCCTCCCTCATATATCTTTGGCACTCAGGCAGCCAGATATGTAAACCATGGAAATGGGTGTTGCACAAAGTAATCCTAGTAAACCTTAAGATAATCCCATGAAGCAGGATGTAAACCCTCTAGCTCCTGTACCATTGTACCATACACCAATCTCATCCCCCATCCTTATTGTATCTCATCTATAAATTAGGCATATGCTTCCACCTCTATAGATATCGCCGGTATACTCAGGATACCATGAATCTCTCAATGACTCTAGGGGTACGTCTGATCAGTGGATGCGTCATAAAAATCTCCTGACTCTGATGCCGCCAATCACCCCATGCCTCCATACCCCTGTATGATCGCCATGTGACCACTATGAGATCATTTAACTATCTCCTCCAATAATTTGTCTTCCCTAGATGGGGCTAGATCAGATTGCCAGCATACCTATAAACAAATGGATAACCCTCCTAACGAACATCACCAACCACGGGCTTGCAAATGGGAATGTGTTGCTATGCCAAAATCTATAACACTAGTACTCCTGTGGTGAGGATTTTAGCCTTGCAATAGATGATCTCCTAAAAATCATGCTATAAATGTTCTAGGAGGGACAATCCCCACTCGAGCTTCACTAGTCTAGCTAGTAGCTCCTCTAATATCAATTCCCACCTAGAACTGAAACCATGTTGCCACCTATCTGGCATAAGAATACAACCTATGATCGCTGCCATCACACATGCTAAAGGGAAGTCACTTACATGCCCGGCCATCATGGTGTCCCATGATATCCATTACTCCAGTATATCCTCATCATCAAATATGTGTTGTAATTCCAACCTGCCTGGTTGATGGGTAGGCTCATACTATACCTGTCGACCCCTAAATAGAATACAAAGAATGTGGTATAAATCCTCTAGGGTGACTATAATCTCACTCATGGGCATATAGAAGGTATTATGCTCACTATGAAATCACTCTACTAGAGAAGTGAGATGACCATGGTTCACCCTAATATCCATCAACCAACCAAATTTGGACTCTATGATGACTGCTCTCTGATCATCATCAAGTTGGCCCACCAAGCACATCATGGGAGGATGAGTGATCCTAAACTATACATTAGGAAGATGCACCTGTAGAAATAGAAAACATAACATCAGTACGCTTATCAAAGTGACCAAATGAGAAGAGATAATGACGTACAAAATGCTACAAATGTCAGATCAATAATGAGAAAAATCATTTTTTGACGTTTATAGGGTTCAAAACAAGCGTCTTTTTCCATATGAGTGGAAAACTAGTCTCAAGGCTCATAAGATAATTATCATCATATAGTACAAGTCATTAGGCTGCTACAAGTATACTAGGTTCTCAATACGAGAAAAGGGGCATGTTTGAAGGTTCTTGTACGAACACTAGGCATGGAGCATACAGGTAACCTAATGGGTTGATATGAGATAAGGATTGGAAGAAGTTACTCGTACAAGTTCTAGGGAGAACTTGTACAAGAATATGCAAGTCAAAAATTGAAAACATGAAATAGAATGCAAAACTTAATGAAAAATCACACAACAAGAGTCAAAAAGTTGGTTTATTGTGCACTTACCCTTGCTAGATAGTCATGGGGCTTGTTGTGCAGCCTCTGGCACTTGAATCGATGTGTATGAACTAGGACCACCATTTTTTCTCAAAGGAAGGTTTGAGGTTTCAAAGGTTTGAAATGAAATGAAATGACCTTTTTGGCCCTTATATAGGTTTTTAACCTAATTTTCAACTTGCTCCGATTGACGTGAAAATTACACCCCTGGCTAATTTTGACATATCAATTTTGATAGTTGACTTTTTTAGTCAATCACAGTTGATCACTTGCACAATCAGTCTCTTCAGACTCTGAACCAATGGAAATCTCTCAGACTTTTCTTCCAATCATTCTATGTGTCAAAATTTTGGTCAACCTTTCTCAACATGACCTCACAACAAGTGCAGATTGTGTCCTAAATGATTTTGACCTCTTCCCAATAAGATCAACTTCTTCTAGCATCACTGGGGCACCTAGGCATATTTTAGTTTTTCTCTTGAGGGGGCAAGATTAGGACATCAAAAATTCAGTGATCACATCATCAATCAAGACCTCATCGCTTGAGGCATCTACACTTCATCGCTTTAAATCAATTTGAAATTATCTCTAATCAAAGATAACCCAATCAATTATCTTAAACAGTAAGGGATACACTTAGAACCAGATAGATCAGTCTTATATGGGTCATCCATGGCTAAAACCAGACACATTGATCAAATTGGCTTCATCACTTCAAATCAAACTGGTTATATGTTCAAACCAATCAAAAAGGTTTAAAGAGCTTCTAACATATATTCAATTTCATCACTTCAAATCAAAATGAGCATTCTATTTTATATCTTTTGATCGATCTTCATCCAATGAAGCTCATAATCGGTCTTCTTTGAAAGAATGGTTTCATCGCTTCAAATCAAACTATTCTTCATCTCATCGCTAATAGGTCTTTGAATCAATGTGTTGATCGCACATCAATTCAAAGACGGGAAAATATAATGACCTAAAATGGTCATCTAAACCCTAGACCCCCAATCTTGATCTCTCATAAAGAAAACCCTAATCTTGATCAAATCCTAAGTCCTAACCCAAGGCAATGCATCACCTTCAATCTGATCAGACCTAGACCACGATAGGTCTTAATCTATCATGGCACTTGATTAATTAATTAATTCCTAACAACACAAAAAATTGACAAATAAACATTATGTTATTTATTTAATTAATGTTGATTAAATAAATTACTAAATCATCAATTAAATTAAAAAAAGGAATTCAATTAATAAAGTTGAGTAAAAAGTGCATTTAAATCAATTTAAATCTTTAAAAATGCATCTTATGTCATCATTTAAGTCAACTGAACATCAAAATAGAAACAAAATAGTTTTATTCAGTTAACTGATTCTTTTCTGCTTCTCATTTTGGAAACAATCTAGTTAACTGAAAATAGATTTTGGAAGTTTCCTAAATAACTGATCAATCAGATTAGTTAACTGACTCTCTCAACCAATCATTCTCCGTGGACATGGATTGTTCTTCTTCAAGTCTAATCTCATCCATTCTTCAACTTTCAATCTTGGTCATCAATTTGACAAAGATATTCTATAAAAGAAAGCTTCTTTTCCTCACAAAAGATCCTAGACTTTTGAGTATTGTTATTATGCAGATTTGTGTTTATCTTAGCATTTGAACATTTATAATTCAAGCATTGTTAGATTGTTTAGTTTGTTTTCAAATTATATCATTTCATAATCTAGATCACACTTTGATTGGGTTTTAAAATATATCTTAGCTAAATCTTGGATTAATCATTTTACATCTTGTATATCATTTAGCTTAGAATCATTCAAATCCTTCATTTAGATAGAGTCTAAAGTTATTGGAATTGCAATGATATGAGAGAAATTTCATACTCCTATTTACTAGAAGGAAGTGAGTCACCTTGGTTGTTTTATATTTTAGTAATTTAGTTTGTTTCATGCAATTGAATAATGACTCATTGAAGTGTTGTGTATCTAGCTTAGACCAATTTTCACACACACAAGGGAACCTAGAATTTGAGTGAATAATCTATTTTAGGGACTATATCCCTACCTTGAGAATAGTAGGACTATGGGCACATAAAAAATAGTAGGGCTAAAAAATTGAACCAACCTCTGATAATTGGTTATTGCATTAGCAGTTGTTGGAGGCAGATGGTACCAAACAAGGTACATCTAACGGTTCTTATAATCTAGCTACATATTCTTCATTTCTTGGAATGAGTGTTGTACACACCATTATTAAAAGTGATAACCAATGATGCATAACGATATCTTAGCCTTTTTTTCCGTGAACCAGAGTTATAGAGGGGCCATGGAGTGAGGGGTACTAAACCACACCTTTTCTTTCCTATCCTCCAAGGTTTCAGTTTCAAAGTTTCCCATAGAATTTTAGGCAAATATAAACAACCCCATAGATAGGATAGATAGGGCCATTTTTGCTTCATCCGAAGAACCCTTCTTCATAAATCCTTCATTATTTTATTTTATAAAGAGTACGACCCTATTTTTCATATTATTGAACAGAAAGTAAACAGCCCATAAATATTAGTCCAAGTGCCAGAAAATAATTTCCTAAGACAGTATCATTGCAACCAAATCCTATCAATTGTTGAAGAAATGGAGCAACCCAATATCCAGGATAAAAGAGATTTACAAGAGTCAGACTTTTTCATTAAAAGAGATGGATATTCAACCATTATCTTTATGGAAACTTCTTGCCACTGGGATCAACAAGTTATCTTTAACTTATCCCAATAGAGGCTACAAAGCCACCCTATGGAGATCTACTGATCGTGTTGTCAAACTAGTGGATGCCATAAGGAAAAGTGGTCACACTAAGAAGTATAGGTTATTGGAGGCATTGAATTTTGCCTAAATGAAGGACATTCAACCTATTTTTACTATTAACATGTTTGCTCCTTCAATTTTGGATTGGGTGGCTCCTTGTCCTAGAGCATTTATTGGGTCAACCAGTTGCATGTTGTTCACCTGAATTCATGAGTGCACTTAAGGAATTTGTTGAGTTCTCGACGAGGTCGATTGGTTTTACATGTGTACATTCCAGCTTTCTTTTATGTAGTTCATGACCAATTAGTAAATAGACACAATAATATAATAATAGGTCGAATTCAAGGAGAAAGATCAAAATCTTACCTTCTATAATGGCCAATGCACACACTTACCTCATACCCTTGCTTCTTAGAATATTTGCGCCTTAGTCACGCTATATAGTTGTTGATTCAAAATTGTAACCAAATATCCCCCATTGGTTCTATAGCCGATTCAACACTAGATATATTCTCTCATCCTTCACTAATTGAGGCTCAAACTCTGGCCCTTTCTATTTAATTAAAATTCCAAACAAAATAGAATATGAATAACACTTGATATTATTAGAAGAAAATGGGTTGTTTGAGAGAAGGCATAGTGTTACTCCTCTTATGGATAGATGGTACTAGGATCAATATAATTCTATTCTAGAGATAGATAGGCAAATAAAAACAGGGAAATCACAAGCTATGAATGTTCTAATTAATGCTTCTTTGAAGCTTGTTCCTTTCCCACCCCCCATTCCTACTTCTTTGAGTGTGAAGCATAAATGGAAATCCAACATGTGAAGCTTTACCATGATTAGTTTAGTGCTCATGCAACAATACCATACCATATATGAAATATATTTTCTAAAGGTTATCCTTGTTCGAACACAATGAGAGAAAGGCCCATAGAATTGTAGGGCCCTTAAAATAGTAGGCTTGTCTAACACCTGTCAAAATAATTCCACTTTAGCTCTTCCTTGTGTAGTGTTCTTTTTTGAAGGGCTTGGGATTAGTATTTGGACTAGTAGTTCTCTCAATCAATCCCAACTATTGTTTGTCCAACTGCTTGGTTAGGAAGTGCATTTCTAATTATGGTTGTCAGTATGAGTTAAGAGAGAATGATCATGATAGAAAAACACTGAATGAAGAGCTAGAGAGAGAATGAATGTTGTTAGTCAAGTGTTTTCTTTCTTGTTTTAAAAATAAATTGTAAACAAGATTCTCTCATTCCCCTTTTAGATTAGTTCTGACAATGATATATGAAAGTGTAGAAGGAAGACACACAACACAGTGAATCCCTTAGAGCGGTCGCATGATCAGATCACAAAAGTAATTCTATATAAAGTCAATGCTTCTTTTCCCTTATTAATGACCGGTGAGGTTTGAGAGAATCCATATTGATTGGTATCAAAAGAGGAAATAGAGGGGAATGGAGACAAGAACACCTCTTCCTGGGAGATCTACAAACCAACCTTAGTGCTCGCTTTGAATACTCCACTTTCTCCCACCACCCTTGATCCAACCACTAAGGGAGGTGAATCATGAATTATAGTTGTTAATGAAGTGCCCTATAACATTAGTGGAGATGATAGATAAGAATGAAAATCACAAAAGGAAGGTGGAACTAGTTCACATAGATTGTGTCACCAAAGAATTTGATAATAAAGATTGTATCATCATTGAATTCAAGACCTAAAAGAAGCTGATTTGCATGATGGGTTGGACAAAGTAGGTGATCCCTCCTTTTAGAATAGGGATCCAAGTCTATGTTGACCGACAAGGGAATGTATTTTTTTCATTTAAGAAAGACTAAATAGAGGCAAGTGAGATTTTCATTGTGATATACCTACCCATCACGATGAGTTCATGTTCAAAATATTACCTACTATTTTATAGGGACGTACTTGGAAAAGAAAGATCTTGTTCTGTTGATCCTTGGCCTGAACAATATGAAAGAGGGGGCCTCATCAAAAGTAGGATTTAAGAAATGAGTTATTAAAATGCCTCATCACATGATCATTAGTAGGATCAACTAGAAAGGTCTCATCTGACCTTGAAAGGAGATCCGCGTATGGGCTATTTATAGAAAGCATCTAATAAATGAGAATAATTGGAGTTGTCAAGCCCACCAAAAACTTTAGAAGGGGTTTTGCCAGTTTATTTTTAGATCCCTTAGTTTCCTATTGTATCCATAATAAATTACCTTCACATAATTCAAATGATAACATATTAGAAAGTATTTGCTTGGACAAGTCATTTTGAGAGACCACTAAAGAGATTTTTGCTTGATTCTCTGCTTAGAAATCGGTCATAGGAAGTTCAATTGTACCTCTTTGCCAACTGCCCTAGCCTTTGCTTCCTTAGACATCTATGTGCTTGTTGATGCCTATTTAGACTTGGTGCCTCATAGCCATTACTGATTAACCTTTTATGGTATGACTTCTTCCTTTACCAATGAGTATTAAACAACACATGCAACCAATTATTTGATTAAAAATATTGACCGATGAAAAATAATTGAATATTTCCAGCCAAAACTTAAAAGAGTAGGGCTCATGAATAGGATAGGGTGAGAAGGAAGAAAATTCCCAAAAGGAAGAAAAATTATATCACTTACTAATAGTGACATATTCTTGACCAACATACAGAGGAATTGGGTCGATCGATGAGGTTACTCTTGACCTCTTTTGGCACTCATCTAGATTGCTCAAATTGGATTTGTTTCTGGGTTTCTTTGCCTTCTCGCTGAAATTTAAGAACAATAATTTGACCAATTTCATTACATGTGGGGTTAGTTTTATATTGCCTTAGTATGTAAGGTGCCTCTATGAGTAGGTATACTACTACAATTATCCATTTATGGTAATGTCAGGGAGGCCCCTACTATTCTATGGTAGGCTTGCCTAATTTTATTTATCAACAGAATGGGTAATTCTATTGCAATCATTTGAAAGTAGACTCTTTTGCTTTGAAAATTTCAATCCATATGTAAATGGTTCATGGGGACTATAAAAAACTTCTATTTTGTGATCATATTTCTTCCTCTTGACCATTCTTTCCTATGGTTAGCCATCGGTTATAGAAACAATATCTTTCGATAGGAGAGTCTACCTCTGTTTCATTTCTATCTCTTGCAACATACCTCTAAAGAAGATGAATTTACACAAAATGAACATCTTGATGATTCGACATTTCACTTCTCTTGTCTCACAACTTCTTCCTCTGAAGCAATTGTTGAATCGACTATATCAGGTTCCATTGTTGGGTAAAATACCTCTATTTTAGTAGTTGTAGGAGCATCTTGCGATAAGAGAATATTATGATATAATCAATAAAGAGTACTTGATATTGTTACCTCAAGGAGCACCTTGATATTGTTCCCTAATAACTAATGTCATAATGCTCTCCATATTACATAAAGGGATGTCGATAGTTGGAATTTCCTATCAGTAGAATTTGGCTCACTAACTATAACATGAAAGAATCAACAAAGTATGTGACACATAGGGGAGAAATTTTAGAAATATGGACTTTTTTTTGTACCGGACATTGGATCGAAAGACGGATGTCGATTCTCTTTCAATAGAAGAGTCATTGAGGAAATTAAATTCAAAGATATAACACCACTAAGCTAGCATGGATAAAGATGCTTTCCTTCAATCCATTCTCTTTCTTTCTACGCTGACTGGGAGCTATCTCGATGTACTTTCTTATTTCTTTGACACTGGTACAGGATGGTGGGTTAGAAGAAGCTTGCTACCAGAGAGAAGGAAGGAAAATGGTAAATAAAGGTTTGGAATGAGGTGTTCCCTTCTAGGGATGAGGAAGGAACAAGCTGAGATGAGAAGACCTCTAATAGATTGGGGATGAAAACAAGGAGGAGAAATCTCTTGCATCATAGCTACTTGGAAGGAATAAGATGATACGAGAAGACCTCTCATAGATTGGGGATGAAAACAGATAGGCAAAATCTCTTGCATAATAGCTACTAGGAAGGAACCTCCTTCTTCACTTACTTCATTCATACTCACGCTGTGCTTCTTTGTTCATGCATCGACAAATGAGAAAAACCTACAATAGTGTATTAGTGGAATAACCTTTCTATATCACATTCTTGGACTTACTCAAACCATAATCAATCAATGGGTCGAAGCTCTACTGAAAACTACTTAACACTAACCTCCTACTCTATGCTATCACTTCCATACTATTCTTAGTGAATCTCGTGCACTCTCTCTATTCTCTCAAGATGAAATGGAATGATCTATCCATGATTGTCTATTCCACATTTCTTATAGTGGAAGAAGAAAGTGTCTTTACTCCTACACATGTTGATAGATCGATTTACGCACCTCTACTATGAAAGAAAATAATGAAATCTAACTATAGGCCTTGTACTATTGATATAGTTTTCTACTATAAATAAGGTGGTACATGTGATCTGATCATGACCAACCACGCCTAATCCCAAGCTATGAGCTCTCTCACAATGAACTATTCGAGCGAAAGCTCTATTATTTTCTCTTGCCAGCTCTTAGAATAGTAGGAAACATGAGTGCTCTTCCTACCAATATTAAGAAAGAAAATCATACTTATTACACATTACAAAGGTAATCAGACTAGCTCCATTGGTTTTTCTGGTTCCTGTATAACATAATTTATTGTTTGTTCTAGAAAGAATGCTTCAATGGAAGGATAAAGGGAATGAATGAAGGCAGAATAGAGAGAAAAATAGAACAAAGAAGTGGAATGTCTCACATTGGAGCTGTTAGGAAGGAACCTCTTGATTTACCTACTATGCATGGTAAAATGTGTAATAAGAATCTACAACCAAACACTTCAATAAACCATTATATCAAGGGGTTAGCAAAACATGAGATTCAAAGCACTAAACTAAAAACCCTTGAAACTGGCCTATTGATTCCTAGTTGAAGTGAGTGTGATTCTCATAGTTGTCCATCAGATTGGAAATAGATAAATCAATGAATTGACTACTCCAAAACAAAAGATTCATTGCAATGAGAGGGAGCAAGATGCATAGACTTGCATACTTTTCTCTTGAAAGCTGTAAAATGGAAATGCATGAACTAACAAGCTAAATGCATAACATTGAGAGAAATAGAACTAAGATGAAAGATTAAGCTATCAAATGAGAAGAATAATGCATCTATATTAAGCTATAAAAGAAACTAGAATGCCATCTAAGCTAATAAATGAAGCTAACAATGCAAGTAATGCAAGAAAATAGCATGAAAGAAAAGAAAATAAGAATGCACTAAATAACTCTAGAATGAAAATAGCATAATAAATTTACTCCAAATCTTCTTGTTATGAAAGAGAAAGGGAGATATCCCTTTTATAAGAGATTCCAAGGAATGAGTGGTTGAGATTAAGAGGCAAAAGAAATAGATCAATGGTGGAGATGCAATTCCTCTCAATCCATGTGAGATGAAGAAGTGATTTGGATTGGTCAAATTTGTGAAGAAATAAGACAAAATTGGTATTTTCTCCCTTTTATTTGTTTTATTTGATTTTTGAGTGCACACCCATGTGTGAATGGGTTCATTTTTTGAATTTAGGACTTTTTTATTCTATCCCAATGTTTATGCTTTTTGGGTTTAGGATTTGATGCTTGATTATTTGATTCAACTTTGATGCTTGATTATTTGATTCAACAAGTTAGGATTAAAATTATATAATAAATTTTGATTAAATGCTCAATAATTTAGAGTCTAGCAATAATGTCTTAGATTTAGGATTTATTAAGACCAAATATTTGAGAAAAGGGGGCCATGGGTTTACTAGACCATTTTTGGGTGATTACATTTGCCCCTCTTTGACTAATGTGTGATCAATCTAGGAACACATTGGGTCAAAGAACATCTAAAGTTTGATTGAATATAGAAATAGCTTGATGTGAAGTGATTAAATTGTCCCCCAGTTTAGAACTGATTTTGAACTTGATCACATGAAGATCGATTGAAGATTTGAAGATATCAGCTCCAGACTTGATTTAGCGAAGACTGATAAAGAGGTCAGCTTCGGACTTGATTGAACAAATATTGACTAGGAGATCTGAAGATATCGACTCCAAGCTTGATTGAGCGAAGACTGATAAAAGAGTCTGAGCATTCAGTTTGATGTGAAGCGATGAAACTAAATGTCCATCCTCCAAGCAAATTTTCCATTTTGAGATTAAATTTGAATGATGAACCAACTTGATGTGGTACGATGAGACTGATTTCCATATGATTGATTTGATTGGGATAATTGACTTGATATGGATCTTGATGAAGCCAATTACCAGATTGAGGGGGAGTTCTCAGATTGATATGGTGCAATGAATTTGATATGCCCCTAGAGCTTGAGATTTGATGTGCAATGATGAGAATCACTTGATTGATTTTGATTTAAGTTAGGGCCTTATGCCCCTAGATTGAACTTGTTGATGTGAATCAAATTTTTGATATAGTGGTACTGCCCCCTTGAGAAAAAAATTGAAAGGAGGGGAGGCACAAGCCTGATAGACCAAAAAGCATTGAGGAATGTGAGATACGAGCCTGTTTTAAGGTCTGGTTGACCAAGTTTGACCAAAATTTGACATAAGTTGACTTTTTCAACTGTGGAGGGAAATGCGCAAGAAATTTGATCAAAAGGAATCTAGCATCAAAATCCTAAGGAAAGCATCAACAATCAACTGCATTTGTTAAGATTAGGTTAAATTGCATTTTTGAGGATCAAAACATCATCAGATTTTGATTTCAGTCCCGAAAATGGATTCAGAGTGGTTCGATTAGCCAAGGGTGCAATTTTTGCCTCCATAGGAGCATTTTGAAAATTAGGTCAAATTGCTATATAAGGCCCGGAGGGGTCATTTTCAAATCATTTTCACCATCTACCTTTTGAGTTTCGAGAAGCTTCTCTGAGCGAAAATGGTAGTCCTTGTGTCAACTCATCATTTTGAGCATATGCGGATGCATGGATGACCCAAAGATTACACGCCACCTATAAGTAGTCAATAAAATTCATCTTTTCATGTGAATTTTTCCTTTTTAGGTCAATTTTTCATCTTTTTAATGCATTTTTACCATGTATCCGCAGTTTGTCGTACGGTCCTGCAAAAGGGCTCGTACGACACTCTGCCAAAAAATCTTGTCTTATGAAGTGATTAGATTTTTTGCACGGGCCTGACCCACCTATCACACAACAATATTCATGCTTGCCTATTTTGTTGTCTAAGACCATCTTATCTGTTGTATGATATTGTTTGTCATCTGGCTCGTAATCTTTTGTCGTATGAACCTTGGGGCCAGTTTGATCATTTATGCCTTTTTTCGTATGGGAATAGAGGCATTTTTCTCTTAAGTTTTTCATCCAGTTATGTGTTTGTCTTTCTTAGTAGCCTATTTGTGAGCTTTTCTGATTACGCTATAGTGATTTTGATTTGATTTTGATATTGATGTTGTTTCTGTTGTTTATCTTCATGTAGGTGCAGTTTACTAATATTTAGTTTAGATCCACTTATCTAGCCACCATGTAGTTAGTTTATGGCTTATCAGATGATCAGAGGGCACATATCTGAGCTTGTGGTCTTTCATGGTTGTTACACATGCTTGATATTCAGGTAAACCACAGGATTTTGACCGCACTAGTGGAGAGATTCCACAGTGAGGACAACACATTTCAGTTGCTAATAGGGGAGATGACCATCATGCATAAGGACATCTACATGATTCTTTGGATCCCTTTTGTTGGAGTGTGTGTGGAGTATGATTCCACACCCTTAGTTGGTGTATAGGAACTATATCAAGTATTTCATGACCATTTGATTATAGATCAATCCATCTCTTGTGATACATTGGTAGAGAGTTATGGAGAGCGGTTGCCTTTGGAGTGCATTCTTGCTGGGTTCATTAGTTTTTTCCTCATGGATGATCGATCACAACAAGGGTTCATATGCGATTGGGCTAGGATGCTGGAGAGATTGATTACTCATCCAGAGCATCTTGGTTGGGGTCAGTGCCTCCTGGCACAGATGTATCATGAGATGCATGAGATTACTTATAGGGGTCTCTGAGGCATGGCTGCAAGAGTTGTGGTTTTACAGGTATGGGCTTGGGAACATCTCCCAGTTTGCATACCTATCACAATGGATACATGGCAGGGTAGATAACCCTATGTCTATAGATATTTAGGTTTCATCATACAACCCTTTCTGGGCAAGACAGATTATTGGAGGTGACAACTTAATGATTTGAGCTTGGTCACATGGAGACCTTATTTGTCGGTAGAGGTCTGGGCTAAGTGGAGGACAGTCCAAAGAGAGTTCTTTGTCTCATGCCCACTGTTGGGAAAGACATCCTTAGTGGTAGAGAGATTCACACTATCTTGGGTGTTGCGGCAGTTTGGTCTTATCCAGAGTATCTCCATGGAGTACACTACCTATGCCCAATTTCTGGACAAGGAGCACAGAGGCTAGTCTCGCAAGTAAGTTTTACTTTGCATATTATTATTCTTCTGGCATTTTTTTAGATATCTTGGAGTTTGTAGGTCATAAAATGAGCATTTGAAATTTCATTATGCAGGTTATCTCTTGCGTTGTACACCCAGGAGCTCATTGAGATCAATCGACCAACGTGGGAGTACCTGGAGGGAGTTGCATATGTGGGGGTTACTCCAGTGTGTCGGGACCATCTGTCTCCATATCCTTTTCCTAGATTTATAGATATGGTAGAGAGAGTTCCTAGGATTGATGAGGATGCCCCAGAGAAGGCACCCATTGTAGATGCACCGATCACTCCATAGAGAGCACCACAGAGAGAACCTTAGAGACCACCACAAAGGACTCCTACTCAGCCAAGAGCAGGAGCAGAGACTGGTCCTAGTATGAGCAGGATGCAAGGGTTAGGGTGATAGAGAGATCACAGGGAGTGTTAGCACTTTTTCTTATAGAATTAGTATACAACATTAAATGCTTGACTTTTAGATTCCCAATTCAAATTTGAACATGGAAAAGGCTAATTAACAAGGAGATATTACTGCTACACTTTGAGCTCCACAAACTCAGGTGGGTGCACCTATCTTCAGATTCACTACTTCATAGGAAATCTTTCAGTGGATCAAGGATCTCTAATCCTTCTTCTTTTTAGGTCTTTTGACTTAGGAAGGTTAACCTATGAATTCTCTCTTTAAGGAATCACGATAATGAACTACATTTCTCAATGCAATTATCTAGACATGTATACTTTAGATAACATAAAGTAAAGATTATTCAATATTTGATTGATTTGATGATAATGACTACTTATTAGAACTTGACCAGTGCCTAATCCTGGGCCATAGAGTCACAATGAAACATACATTCACCAGAGAAAATTAATTAAAACACACACAAAATATCAGACAGAATTCCTTATAAACTATCCTTTCACTCTCATGCCTCTATATCAAATTCCTACATAAAACCCTAACCGTCTGGAACTATTTGCAAGATTTAAATCCTCCTTGAAAGCAACTCACAAATAACAACATAGTTACCTTATAACTGGTACATTTAAAATGCTTTACAAATTAAACATACAAGAGCTAAATGTAAATGCAAAAAGACATCAATGATAAGAAACTGGAAATTCCATTGTATTTCATTAATAGTATCTTGATTTCAATACATTCAAATTGACTAAAAATTTAAAACTTAGACACAATTCAGAATCCTGCCTCACAGTTTTGATTTTACCATGTTTTACAAAATATTACAACTTTCTATTTATAGCTAGCATTAGTCATCTTGGAATCCTTAAAGATCAAGGATGCAACAAGCTTCGAATGACTAAGCTAATCCAGAGGACATTAAAAGAAAAAATATTCAGTTAATCCTTTTGACAGTGGAAAGACAAAATCTGTTGATAACCGAATTTGGTCTTTAATATTCATCTAGCTGGCACCTTTGTCTATTGATATTAAGAATAACTTCATGTAGTTACAACAAGACCTAATGACTGCCATTCTAGGCTAACCTACACTAGTATTTGAGGTAGTTATTCTCCCTGTGCTTAGAGATAAGGTCCCAGGTGTCTTCTTTACTCTTCGTCCATAATGTCCAGGTCAACTGTTACAAGATTTTTCTTCTTGGGCTTTGTCAAGATGTCCCATGATGTGACATCTTCTTCCTTTATCCACTCAAAGCTCTGTATATTCTCAAGTTGGGTCTTTTGTCTTTCCCACCTAGCATTTTTTATGCTCTTGACATCTGTGATGGAAATGTTACAGTCTGTCTCTACTTTAACTGCTTCATCCAAAATCTTGTTAAACCTTTCCATGTCCAGCTCACCAATTTCAGAGATATATACATCTTTGTTGGGTAGCACATTGTCAAATTCTGCACCCCATATCCCTAATGGCTTGATTTGATTGTCCTCGGTTCTAATGGGAGGTACAAATTTGTTGTAACCTACCCCAAACATATTCAGCCTGGCCTAAATTTGATTTTCTTTTCCTTTAAAATAGGATAAGGTGGCTCCAATTTTCTCTATTTTTGTACCAACAAGAGTCACTATCTCTGGAAAATCTGACCTTAATGGTTGCACAGATGCCAACCTCTCAAAAAGAGTTGTCCTTCCAGACCAAGTAGCATAATATGGATTCAAAACTGATATAAAACTATTGACCTCTGTTTGTAGGCCTGGTGACTTGCCATATGCTCCATACACCACATAAATCTTTTCCTTGATGGTGTCTATTCTGTGCTACAAAATTGAAGTTAATGCTCCCAAAATCACATCGTTGTGCTCTCTAACCTCTAGCTCTATTTCAACAGCTATCTCCCCTGTATCCTCTATTTGGATCTCAATATCCATTACCTCTTTTGGCTCAACAGGGGAAGCCTCTGGCATATCCAATAACTGTTGAGTAAGCTCAGCTATGAGCTTCTCTTGTTCCTTAATCTTTATAAACCCTAACTCTCTGTCCTTAACAATATCACTAGTATCACTAGTGAGTTTCTTTAGCTTCTCTGACATTTGGACTGATTTTGCCTCATTGAGTTGGGCAAAGTGAGTTAGCACTTGGGAGATTTCTAATTCCCCTATATTATGGACTGATCAGATTATCTTGTTACCCTCCATCTTTTCCTGAATATTTAAAAGGGATGGCTTTTGGCCTTTAGGAGCTAAGATCCACATTGCAAGTGCCTGGGATTTAGGGTTATATCCAAACCCTCTAATCATTTCCCCAACCTGTGCCTCTAATGACAATTTGACATCAGGTTGTTTTCTGATTTGATCAATAATAAAGGCTGAGGATAAGTCCCATCCTTCCACTAATAACATCCCACTGGCCTTGACCAGTTGCCTTGCTTGATCTGGTGTAATTTTCTCAAATTTAGGATCATAATCTTGTAGTGTTTGTAGAGCCTCTTGGGTGACTGGATCAACACCTGCCAATTGCAATTGTTTTCCTACTTGTTGTTTCTTGTTCCAGATGAGAAATTCTTTAAATTCCTTGGTCTTGATGAAGATATCATCTTTCAATAATTCATCTTGATGTATCAACCTATCATCTGTACAAGATCTAAGAGGTAACTCTTCCTCTTCTTCTATATCCTTTTGCAATTTCTTCCCTACCCTGATCTATTTTCTCAATTGGTGATCATAGGGCCTGTTTCTAGTTATTATGGCAGCAATTCTGTCTATCTTCTTCTCCTTCTTCTGAGAAGGTTCCCCTATTTCTATTTTCTGTCTCTTGGGTGGGGGTTCATTTGTCACTTCCTTCTCAGGGACCTCTATTAGGTCAATGATATTCTCTCCCTCAGCTGCCTACTCTTCAGCAATTGGTTAATTGATTGGGGGGGGGGGGGGGGCTAGGTTCATAGTATTCATCATCACTATCATATTCTAATGATGAGTACCCTTTACGACCTTTCTCTAGAACCACTAATGCATCTTCCAATTGATTGCAGAGGAGAGTGTGAGAGTTGATCATGGCTTCTAGCCTCTTCAAATAAGGCATATCAGGGAAGAATCCCCCAAATTTTAGACCTTTTCTCTTGACCTTCCTTTCTAGGTCCATAAGTCCATTAAACTTTATAGCTCTCTCATCCACCTCCTCATCCTCCAAAATATTTCTTATCAAATCTTCTTCCATACACTCTTCATGGTCTTTGGTCTAGGGGATGGTTGGTGTTAGCAAATTTTTGGCACTAAGGATGAAGCCTTCTGTGTCAACATATCTATACAGGGCCACATTCATCATGTAGTGATTCATCCAATTATTCACAAGGTCTAATGACCCTTTTCCAATAGTAAGCTTATAGATACTGAATTGTCTAGGGGTAAAAGCACCCTGTGTGGTGCAAGATGCTCCTTATCTGTCAAAATGAAGTTGCCTTATGAATTCCATTGCCGCTATTCTTGGTGGCACATGGAATGGAAATATATGTGAAGGGTGGGTACAACCATACACCCTCATTAGTGTGAAGTTATTCTCATAGTAGAAGTCTCCCCAATTATGGTCTCCTAGCCATTTGTCAAGATACTGGCAGGGTCTAAGTAGTTGAACTATCTTGATTGGCAGCCTGGTCTTATTTACACCTAAGCACTGAAGGATTGGATAAACTATCCAATTCTCAAAGGCACAAAACTCCTTCTCTCTGGAGGTGTAGTTCCATACTCTTAGCCAGAATTGAACAGGGTTGGGCTGGTTGTGATGAAACCTTTATGGTTGTAGATATTGACAATTCATGAGCGAGAATTTGTAGTATAGGATTAAGTGCATTATAATTGAATAATGCATGAGTTTGGAACGATCCTTGTTTTTCTTTATGTCTATGAATCCTTGGTGCATTTGGTCTATGATATATTGAATGTAATCATAGTTGGAGGTGGTATGGAAGCTCTATATATCCAACACCATCATTAGAATGTCTGAGGTAATTCTATCTTCTCCTGTATCCTTTCCCAACACTCTGCATAGTGCATATGATATGTATTTTATGTAGAAATTCAGGTCATTGTAGAAATATGGGGCTACTCCTAGCATGGGTTCTATGTAGGTTTTCATCTTCTTAGGAACATGATGTTCCTTGATCAATTTGGTAGCAATGATAGACTCTCTAGTATACCTATTTTCTAGGCTCTTCAAGTTTATCTCAGTAATCACAGGGTAGTACACATTGAAGGCCTTCATGAAAGAATTTTGGTCCAAGGTAATTAGGGATTTTCCATCATCCCTCTTAATCTTTTTGGTCAAGGTATCATACCTACTGGCCAATTCTAGAATGAAATCAACATCTACAAAGATGTCGGGAACTATTAACCTGGCTAATCCAAGGGTTTGAAATTGGCACAGGCTCATCACTATTGTTGAAAAAGTAATAAATAATGAATAACCTGATGAGCCTGGGGTTTTTTCATCCCAAATATATGATAGGTCATCAATTAAAACATCGGCACTAACCTTTTAGTTTTTTCTTGAGCCTAGTAGCAATGAGAGAAATTCATTTGAATAATTTCTCTTCCCCTTTGTGTCATCCTCAACATCATCACTTCTTCCACTGGTGGACGCCACACTCATTGCTTGACTCACTTTTTCCTTTCTGTGTTGTTCACACCTTTCTTCACTGATATTGAAACAAATCTTCTTAAAACCCTCACCACCAACTGTTAATTACCCTAAAATCTACAATCCTGAGCACCGAAGACACTGCTAATCACAATCCCTACTAAATTCTGAATCAGGAAATCACTTGCTGCTGGAGATCTCACTCTTTTTGGAAAATACTGAATTCTTTAAAATTTCTTAGCTCTGAAAATCTAGAAGCTGGTAAGAATGCAATGATAACATATATGCATACTTATAATTGAGAAATCAATGCAGATGTCTTTTCAAACTGGTAAACTTGCAATTCAGTCACTTCCGCCATTAGTTTACAAACTGTGACATCAATTTCTAGTTCTAGCCATGACATTCAAACTGACAAGTAATCAATTTTTGATGAGTGCTTTTTCTTATAAAAAGCTTTTAAAATTAAAAAATTGATCAAAATCAGATCTGATTGGCTGCATTAAATCAAATTATGACTACTTTTCCATCTGTCAAAATCTCTGAAATCTTATTGGTTAGCAACTATCCACCATAGCGTCACAGAAAAGTCTTCTTTTAACTCAGGTTTTACTTTTGGCGACCTAGCGACTAAATAATTTCCTTGTTGCTTGATATTGTTTCTAACTCTAGTTTGTTACTGAGACTTAGCGACTACCATTGGATTAATGTTTAGATCAACGGTTGTCTTCATGTCGCTTAATATTTTAACTTAACCCTTATTTTTATGGAGACAATGTGACTAAGCCTTCACTTAACTTTTCTTCAACCTCGAGTCACATCTGGAGACTTGGAAACTGATACATTTCTATGTCGATGAACCAAATCTCTAACTCACAGTTTATCCAGAGACCTGACGACAAAATCCTTTAGTCTCTTTATCACTTGATTTTTTCACTTCTATGATTTCCATCTAGAGACAACACGACTTTCGTTGATCTCCATTTTCTCTGTATCTAACAGTTGTCACTAAGTCTCCTCATCTTCATTTCAAACCCTAACTTTTCATGAGGCTTCATGACTAATGGACAGATGTCTTACTTTTCTTTTGCTTCTTGATCTCCATACATTATTTGACTTTTCAAATTTATACCACGACCACACAACTACCGTTGATCTGGCCTCCATCCTGTGGTTGTCGCTGAATCTCTTGATTATTAACTTAACCAATCTTTCTTCTCGCGACTGCGTGACAACACTATTATCCAAAATGAAATTTAACCTGGGTTTATTCAGAGACTTGGCGACTATTAAAACTTCATGTCACTTGATCTTTTCCAAACTGCAAGGTTAATCCAGAGACTTCTCGATTGCCATTAGATTTAATCTCTGATCAACGGTTATCACTGAATCTCCTGATCTTTCACTTAACTCACATTTTATTTCAAGACTTAGCGACAACGGTGACACCTTAATATTTTGACTCAACTTATAACCCTGGGTTGCATCCGAAGATAACACGACTGAGTAAACCTGAAGTCACCATATAAAATCACTAACTCTGATCTCATCAAGAGATAACTCAACCACCATTACATCATATTTGAGATCAACGGTCTGTGCCAAGTCTTGTGATCCTCTGAAGCATATTCCTTTTATTAGGAGACTACGTAACCAAAGCCTTTCACCAAGTCTCTAGATTGAACAGAATATTCGCTTTCATTTACTAGACTAAGCGACTAAATATTCATCACATCCAAATAAATTCAAGCTTAAGTTGTGAAAAGGTAACCCGTTTGAGAATTTTAGGGCTTTCTTGCATTCTCAAAATAGAAACAACCCTAGGGCTTAGGGTTTTCAAAATTTTGGCTAGGTTAAGGGCTAAAAAAATATTTGCAGAAGTACAGGGACAATTTCAACCATGATTTTAAACCCTTCAAGCATAGGTATGGTAGGAAAATTCAAAAATTTACAAGGCAGACTCAAGAATAGGAAAAAAAGCCAACAGGGAGATGGGCACCCTAGGGTCGATTGGAGGATAGGTACCAGCCACACAATTTGCGGAGGAGGAGATGCCAGATGCGCAACCTGACCTAGGGATAGATGACACTGTTAGGGTAGTTTGGTAGTGCCAAGAGGCACAAGTGGTTGCAGAGCAGGAGGGTCCTTAGAGAGAGCCATAGTCAGTGCAAGATTTGATTAGGTCCTGAGGACACAAGTGCGAGCCACTCAGACATAGCTGGCATTAGCCCAGTCTTAGATTGTAGAGAAGGATCGAGTGATCGTAGGGCATGAGAAAGTGACTGCAGACCATGAGGAGAGATTTTAGGCCTTTCAGGTGACATTCCTAACTAGTAGGGAAGCCTACTATGTAGTAGCATATACTACGGTAGTTCCTATGGCACAGGAGGTGCCATCGTATTTACAATATTTAGAAAGATATGAGGAAGCAGGACCTCCACCTCAGATATATATTCCTCCATTCCCACCACCTAATGGTGGTGAGGGAGGAAGCAAGACTTGATTACCCCTCCTTTGTATTATCCCAGTCTGATTTTTGAGATCCATTGGATTGTACATGATTCATTTGCATCGAAGGTGCACATTTTTGCTCAATATTTATGAGAGCACGTCCTTTTGTATACACTGAGACATTTTGAGATATATATATATATATACATACGATGATCCTTTTTTGGTGCTCAAATATGTTATCATGTCTTTATCTCTTGCTGTTGCACAATATTTTGATGTTGTATGCTTTCTGTAACTTAAATAATAAATGATATATGTAAATCATGCGTGCTTCATTGATCTTATGCTGAATATATGTCATGCTCTTGTTCTTGTTACTGGCCCCTTTGTGCATAGATGGATAACCTTGAGGAGATAAAATGTAGTTGATTGCGTCAGCAAAGGAGTAGAGGAGAAAATGGTTAAAAGAATAGCTCCGAGTTGATTTATCTGATTGAGTTCATTACCATGCTATCATGCAAGCCTAGGAATGAAACCTATGATGTGAGTCAAGTCACTAATTTCCTTAGTCACAATATTTTCATCATTTGGACATTTGGGACACCAGAGTCAATACAATCCCTACTGGTACCGACAGAACCATATGGATATGAATACAACTCTTTATCTGATAGATGTGAGAAACATATGTAAGAATCTGGGCACAAGAGCCGAGATGAATTGAACACTATTTCTAGTTGATATAACAAAAGTACACCAGTATTGAGGCATTCATAGCCAAGATAACCATGAGTGTGCTATTTTTGAAATAAGCAGAATAACAGACAAGGAGATAGGACCAACCTCACATTATGGTGCAAGAGAGTAGGATCAAGGGATATGTGGCTGATCCACTTGAATATGAAAGCTCTTATCACATACACCCTATTGTCTTGACATAAGGATCATTGGGACTACACCAAGAAGAAGAAATCAAAGAAAACATAGGAAATCATTGATAACAGACAACATACAAGAAAATTGTTAGCAATCATCCAGTCTGTTTAACTTGTTTGATGCAAGTGTTGAGAAACACTGTCGTATTGGTTTTTTGTGTGTTATTGAGCGTATGTTATTTGATGTTGTATTGAGAAACACAGGTTTGTCCAAAATAGAGTGTTGAGAAACACTGTTGATTAAGGTGTTGATAAACACCAGTGCATTATTGGAAAACTATCCAGAAAATTAGACCAATTGTGAGGATGTGACAGGTCAACCAACACGATGTTGAAGAACAGGAGGCCTATACAAGACCTAAAGATGGCTTTAATTAGTGAAGCGAGGACTAGATTGATGTGATATCTTAGAAGATTATGAAGTTCATCCCACAGATGAGATGAGCCAAGCTATGCATTGATAGATGGAGCACTAGGTTACAAGTGGCGCCTATTGCTAGGTTTTCACCACTGGGAAGAGATTTTATTTTTTCTACCAGGGCGCCTGTTTCCAAGTTTTCACCAAGGCACTTTTTTCTTGATTTTTCATTTTTTTTTGTATTTTTCACTTTTTACTTTTTTTGCTTTTTTTGATTTTTTTATTGACTCGTCAAGGCGCCTGTTTGCCAGGTTTTCACCAAGACAGTCATTTTTTTCAGGGATTTTTCAAAATGTTTTTGATCTTTTTGACTTTTTTGTTGTTTTTGATATTTTTCAGGATCATATATGTATGTACATGCTACTGATCAGCAAGAATGCTCAAGTGTAGAACTTCTTCAGGTGGAGAGTATTTATGAGATAAGTGAAAGTATCCCCCTCTGGAGTTGATAGTTGATAGGCCCCAGAGCTGAATGTTGCGGTGATCACAAAGGGACCCAACCAGTTGGGATCAAACTTCCCCTTTTGTTCATAATGTTAATTTTTTGGATTTTCTTTAAGCACAAGGTCTCCAACCTAGAATTCTCTATGTTTCACTTTCTTGTTGTAGCCTCGAGACATTCTCTTTTGATAGACCCTCATATGGTCGAATGTTTCTTTTCTATGTTCATCAAGTAGTTCTAGCTCCTGGATTCTAGAAATTTGATAATCTTCGTCACTAATGAGTCCATGCAAATTGACTCAGATCAAGGGTATTTCTGTCTCAATGGGAAATACAAATTTTGCACCATATACTAAGGAAAATGGTGTTGCCCCTATAGGTGTTATGATGCTAGTTATCTAAGACCATAAGTCTAGTGAGTTGAAGGTGCCAATCCTTCCCAGTCTTACTCACTGTCCTATGTAAGATCTTCAAAATATTTTTGTTAAGAGGCCTCAGCCTGTCCATTCCCTTGAGGGTAGTAAGTAGAGGAACAGTGTTGGGTAATTTTAAACTTCTCACAAAGTTCATCGATGTCTTTATTTTTAAATTTCCCCCCATTATTTTTCACAATGGATGAAGGAATGCCATATCTGCAGATGGTATAATTGAGGATAAACATGGATACTTGCTTTCCTGTATCTTTAATCAAAGGAACTGCTTCAACCCACTTTGTGAAGTATTCAGTGGCCTTTATAATGAATTTGTGTCCACCAGAGGATGTGGGATACATTTTCCCGATCAGATCAAAGGCCCATTGCTAAAATGGCTAGTGAGTAATTAAAGTTAACCACTCGCGTGCAGGAGCATGAATTAGGTTACCATGAGTTTGGCATTTTTTGCATGTCTTGGAAAAATGTATGCATCTTTTTGCATAGAGGGCTAGTAGTATCCACCTAAGGAGAGTACCATCAAGACCTCTTCTATACAAGTCGTTAGCCATGATTAGGTAAAGTGATGCATTCCTTATAAGATATTGTTTTTCATTTTTGGATAGGTCATTTGGCAGAGTTTGGTTTTGGAGGTAAGAGTAGATATGGGTGTAACGGGAATAATCGGTACTCACTAGGGAGCACACGACGTAGGATTCTGAGGAATTGTAGGCAAGAAAGAGGAGTTCTTCCACCAGGAAGTCATAGCGAAAGTGATTCTCTTCAAGTTGTAACATGGAGGCCAAAGTGGCCATAGCATCAGCTACTTTGTTTGCTTCTCTCAGTATCTGTTGGAAAGTAACAAATACAAAATATTTCTTAAGACCATCAATCATCCATTTATATGGTAGAAATTTATCATCTTTTTTTGGGTACTAGTCATTGACTTGTTTGATTACCAGCTGTGAGTCACCATAGATGTGCAATTCAGTAATTTTCCATTTGATAGCCATCTTTAAACCATTTGCTAAAGATTCGTATTCTGCAATGTTGTTAGTGCAAGGGAACATCATTTTGTAAGCTTTTGGGATTTTATATCCTTATGGTGTGATAAAGAGGGTTCCAACACTTAATCCTTGTTGTGTAAAGGATCCATCAAAGAAAATTGTCTAGGTATGCTCTGTGAGATGCAAAATAGCTTCATCAGGAAATTATATTATTAGTGGTCATGTATCTTGCAAAGGAGCATCAGCTAGATGACCAACAATAACTTGTCCTTTGACTTCCTTTCTGTCAATGTATTCAACATCAAATTTGCTAAGAATCATAACCCACTTAGTCAACCTTCCAATGAGAGTTGATTTTCTTAAAAGGTACTTGAGAGGATCTATTTTAGCAATTATCTTAACAGAGTGTGCCAACATGTAGTGTCTTAGTTTTTGAGAAGAAAAAACTACAGCAAGGCAAGCTTTTTCAACAATAGTGTAGTTATGCTTATAGGACACCATGGTTCTACTTATGTAATATATGACCTTTTCATTTCCTTTTTCATCTTGTTGTGCCAAAAAATCTCCCAAGGATGTGTCGATAGCTGAGATGTAGAGAAGAAGATGATTTCCTTGAATAGGATCCATTAGTATGGGTGGATTAGCTAAGTATTCATTGATTTGTTGGAAGTGTTTTTCACGCCCTTCATCCCATTTGAACATGACTCCTTTGTGCAATGTTCTTGTAAAGGGTTGTGATTTATCTACAAGTTGGGATATAAATCTTCTGATAGATTGGGGTCACCATTGTAGAGTCCTAACTTGACTGATGTTGCAAGGAGGTTGCATGTCTATTATTGCCTCTACCTTTTCAAGATCAAACTCAATTCCTTTGGCTTAAACAATGTATCCCAGTAGATTTCCAGAAGTTACACCAAAAGAATACTTTTTAGGATTCAGTCTAAGCTTGAATTGTTCCGTTCTGTCTAGAATCCTTTCTAAATCCTCTAGGTGGGTAACTCTTCTTGCTGATTTTTCTAGGGTGTTATCTACATAGTCTTCCATGTTTTTATGCATCATATCATGAACTATAGTGGTCATAGCTCATTTATATGGTGTTCCAGCATTTTTGAGGCCAAAAGGCATGACGTTCCAACAAAACGTGCCCCGGGTGTAGGTGAAAGACATTTTCTCTTAATCTTCAGGAGCTATTCTTATCTGATTGTAGCTAAAAAATCCATCCATTAGTGAGTACATATCATAACCAGCTGTGAGATCCACAATCATGTCAATATTAGGTAATGGGAAATCATCCTTAGGACAAGCCTTGTTTAGATCCCTAAATTCTGTGCAAACTTGAATGGAATTATCGTGTTTAGTCATAGGGACAATGTTATAAATCCAATCTACGTAAGCTATAGCATGAATGAATTCAGCCTTCAGTAGCTTCTCTAATTCTACTTTGACTAACAGTGCCAAATACGGATACATTTTGTGAGGCTTTTGTTTGACTGGCTTGGTTCGTGGAATAATTGATAAATGATGCATAATCAAGTTTGTGTCTAGTCCTGACATATCTGAATAGGACCAAACAAAGTTGATTTTTTTTTCATCAAGAATTGAACAAATTCTTGTTTTTCTCTCTCAGATAGAGATTGTGCTAGGTAGATGAATGGAGGTTCTTCTATTTTTCCTAGATTCATTGCTTGCATTGGTTCTATCAGCATTGATGATCTTTCTTGAAGATGATTAGGGAGGAGATCAAGTTCCCCATCCTTGGGTGCCTCAGAGAGGTTTTCACCATTGGATACACCTTTTTTTTTTACTATTTTTGGTTCTAATACTACCACAAAGTGGTTTTCACCATCAAACCTTTTTTTCTTTTTATATTTTCTCTTTAGGCTGAGGAACTTGACATCCCCCTCTATCATGTTTACACTCGTTCCATTGGTGGAAGAGGTGAGAGGCTCAATGACATTCAAGTAGCAGGCCAAAGTGTAGTTGTTAGGAGCAGAAATGAGGTCTAGGGGTGCATAAGGGTTCCATTCAATGAGCTCAGGATGGATAAGAGGTAGGGATTCAATAGGTTCTAAGGATAGCACCGATTTATCTGGATCAAAGTATTCAATAGGTAAGAGAAGATCTGTGATAGCACTCTCTGAAGGGTTTCCTAGACTATGATTTGTTCTAACACTAATAGAGGATTTGTTGTTGGTAGTACGAGGATTCAATCCATTTGAACTAGTGTTAGCATTTTATCATGCTTCTCGAGCAGCCATACATTATAAAAAGACACTCATTGGCATGACTTGAATTCTCCTACGGGGTGGAGGAGCCATGTCGAGTTATTGAAGGTCTCTAATATCCCAAGTGTTGTTGCTTTCCTCTATTTCATGATCCCACTGTGCCCATCATTCATTTGCAAGATTATTCCTGTGGCTAGTGAATGCATGATTACTTATTTTACTAGTTGATGCAGAGGCATGACTAGAGTTTCTGTCAGAATCCTAGTCTTGAGTAGCTGATGCAAGAGAATTCTGGGGTTCTCTCCCAAAATTCTAGTTTGTGTTATGTGGAAGAGGTGACCTTTCCTCCTCTTTGAAATCATTATTGGGAATAAGGATAGGTTTTAGTTCAGGATGTTCACTTAGAGGTTCATTGGTGTGAACATTGTCTTCATCCAGAACATAGGGTCCAAATTTGTGAACCAAGTCTACTTCGATATTAATAGTAGCATCAAAGGAGTCCCTCTCATACTCATTAGAGTCCGTTTCAATTGAGTGTGATAAATCTAACGCATGTAAAGGAGCCACAGTTTGCCCCTAGTTAGGATGCTATTCTAATAGAGTATTATCTTTCCCATAATCAAATTGGATAGGAGAACAATCTCTGTTTTCCAAAAAATGAGAGAGAGTCCTTGGGACACTGAGGTAGTTATTTTTTTCATGTTTCTGGTCCATTCCACACTAAGTGGATTCACCTTCTGAATTTTGAGAGGTACCAGGAGAGGCCTCTTCAACAACATACACCCTGTCATTTGAGAAATGTGGTAAGTCAAGGACATGGGAGGTGAAGATGATTTGCCCCTAGTTAGGATGTTTATCTTTTGTTTCTAGGTGCATGCCTGACCCTTGAGTCAATATCTCTGCAATATTTGAAGCACCGGTCTCATTTGGTTCAAAGGAAGCTCTGTAAAATGAGGGGATATATGGTTCCCCTTGACATGTCAGATTTCCAGTGATGGCATGCATAAATTGTTCAAAGGGGAGAGGAGTAATCTTGTTCTCATCTTCACTATCTGTATCATGTGCATCTGCGTGAGAGCTACTAGGATGATTGTATTTAGGAGAAGGATGGATGGTTTTCTTATGGTATCCCATGCCAATCTTGTTGGTAGGATCTTGAAAATAAACACGAAGGGGTTTTATAAGACCTTTGTCCTTTCCCAAGGGTCATTTACCTATGTATCCCATTTGTTTCATCATCTGATATCGATTCCCATATTTATGTGGGCAGATATCCACATGTTTTACTTCATTATCTTGCTCTTCATCTTTGTATAACCATGCAAGAACAACCTTTTTTTCATTCTCTTTTGAAAGAGACACTCATGCCTTCACCATTCCAGTTACCTCATGCATTTCTACTTTCTTACCATTTGAAGGTGGGAAAGATGAGGATGGAATACCATCAGATCTAGGGGAAGTAGGAAGAGAAGTCAACTAGTATTCTCCCATGCTTGTGTTGTTAATATTAAATTTTTCCTCAAAGCTTTGCATTAGTGCCTTTTGAGCTGCTTCATAATTTTGCAATGCCTCCTTATTGTGTGGAACCATACTGTCAGCTTTCTTCAAAGTATTACAGGAGTAGGTGATTTCAGCCAGAATGGACACTTGCACTCCGTTGTAGGCAAATTTTACACATTGGTGATATGTGGAGGGAACCACCTGCATATCGTGGATCCAGGGTCTTCCTAGAAATATATTGTATACAAGAGGAAAATCAAGTACTTGGTACATGACATTTCTTTCAATAGGTCCTACCCTGATGGGGAGTACCATGATTCCTTTGGATGATTGCTCTTCCTTGTTGTATACCTTAATAGTTATCTTCCTTCGAGGATCAATGGTATGTTCAAAAAATCCTAGTGTTGTGACTAGCTTGAGGGTACAAATATTTAGCCCAACACCTCCATCTATCAAAACACGGCTGACCCAAATTTTGTAAATAAAAACCTCTATGTGCAAAGGCTAATTGTGTGGGTGACTAAGGGATTTCTCATATTCTTCTAAGAAAGATAGATAGTGATGAGAGGTCAAATGATTAACCATGGTTTGAAACTGGCAACATCAAGGTCCTTAGGAACATTGGTTTCCACAAGCACAGTCGCAAGGACTTCCTTATGTGAAGGTGATAAATTCAACAACTCTAATATAGAGATCTAAGCAGGAGTCCATTGTAATTGATCGATCAAGTTGTAGTTTGTAGCAACCTGCCTTGATGATGAAGGTTTGTTTTTCGGTGAAAATTTTTGTTTAGATGCAAATGTTACTCCCTTAAGAGTGACATTGGATTGGCCTCTAGTGACTGCATTAGCAGAATTGGGTTCCTTATACTTAATGATAATAACATTGATGAATTTGTTAGAGGGTTTGAGCATGTGTATCACATTGTCAGTATTGGCATATGTATGATTTACCATGGCTCCTGGAGCTTGTGAGGATTCCCCTTTCTCATATGATGACAAAGGTTGTTTAAAGACCTTATGATCATCATTTGAGCCATGAGTGATAGTTCTGTTATCAATTAGATCTTGTATCACATGCTTTAGTTTCATATAGTCGTTTGTCCAGTGTCCTTTATTTTTATGAAACTCGCAGTAGTGATCGTCATTACACCACTTGGGTTTTACCTCAAGTTCCCATGGTTTCAAGTTGGGAATTGTGATGATCTTGTTGGCAACCAATATTTTTAGCGCATCTTCCAAAGGTTATCCAAGAGGAGTGAAATTTCATTTGGGTCAAGGGATCCATGGTGCTTTGTCTTTCCAAGCATCCTCAGTGTTTTTAGAAGTGTTGGGAGTAACTAAAATTTTCCTGGCACCCTGTATGCTAGTAGTGAGTTTAAATACTGGTTCATTGGGTTTAGTCTCAGGTGAGTCAACTACACTATCGTTAACCACATTGTGGTTCTTATTCCAGTATTTACTCTTGTCTTTGCTATTGTTATTGTTGGAAGACTTGATGTCTTTATTCAAAGTAATATCCCCTTTTCTAACGAGAACATCCTCAATTCTCATAGCACTGTCAACCAAGTCACTGAAGGAGGTATGTTTTTGCATTTTTTCTGCATAATTCATTTCAGGAACCAGATTATTGATGAAAATGTCAATCTTTTCCAGTTTAGGTATTTGTCTAGGGTATCTTGCAAATATCTTCCTCCACCTTGGGCTAAATTTAACAAATGGTTTGCCAGTATGTTGCTTGGTGTTGCAAAGGTTGAGCATAGTAACCGTGTGCAAGATGTTATAAGAGTGGTGCTATATAAAACTTTGTACCAACTTGTCAAATGTCTGTATGCCTGGTGTGAGTTTTATGAGCCATTCCAAGGCTTGGCCACTAAGGCTTCGCAGGAATAGTCACATCAGATAAGTCCGCTCATGCATAAACTCCATACTAAGAGCGCAAAATTCTCTCTCATGGTCTTGAGCATCACCATCCCCATTGTATTTATTGTACTTAGGTATTTAAGCCTTTGGGGGAAAAGGTGGCATGTGAAAATTCTTATCAAAAGGGAATGGACATATGGATTCCAATGAGTATTTTCTAGGAGGTCATTCCTTCTCTTTCTTGAGTTCCCTTAAGTTGCATCTCATGTCTAGCAATTGCTGGTTGAGAATAGTGATAAGTGACTCTTCTTCCTATTATATGAGTCCAACAATGTCAAAATTAGGTGGAAGATTAACACCTGTTGACGCAAGATGCGTGAAATATTTGTCCTTGTCTAATTGAATGATAGTGTGCATCATCTTTTGAAAGTGTTTATCTTTATGACACTTCCTAATCTCTTCAGAAGTGGGCTCCTCTATGGAAGAAGAAGCACTAGTATGTTGACTCTGGTGGTCATGTTGGGACCCCCAATAATAAGCTGACATGGTTGATGTGTTGTGTGAAACCAAAGTAGAAGAGTCAAACAATGGTATTGTCGGTTGTGGATTTGAAGTGTCCTTGTGTGAGATATTGAAATCCGTCTTGGGTTTCTGACAAGAGGGTAGCTCTTGAGTAAATTCATCTATAGATTTTACATTGGAGTCAAGATCAGATTTTTGACTTCTCGTTTGGACCATGTACGACAATATGTGACTAATGTCTCTAGAGGATTAAGTTGTCAAGTCAATGTCAAAGCTTCAAAGATTTTTTTGATGAAGAAAAAGAGATTTGGTTGTTGAAATTGTACAAGGTATCGTGTGCTTGAGGTTTGAATACCTGCTAGACGACACTTGTGACAAAGTTGATAAAGAACCAAGAGCAAAGGGTCAATATGATTGAGAGAGTTGTAAGAATCTAGGACAAAAGACAATGACAAGCCTAACTACTAGATTTGAAAGCTGAAAAGATCGTGACAATATATGATAGTTTCTGCAAGAATGTGACCAAATGACAAAGATCTTAATGTTGGATTGATTTCAACTCATGTCTCATATGACAATACAGGGGTTCCCAAACGACAATACAAGAGTCCTCATACGATTTTCTTCCCTCTAGATGTGCTGTCATACGACAAATGAAATGGCATGAAATGACAAAAGACTCTGGGATAGTTTGCCACTGTGTATAAGAAATTTTGGACAATTTTGTCTAATGTTTGAGGTGAAAATATTGATGTTTGTTTTTGTCTGCTGTCAAAGTGTTCTTTTTTGAAGGATATGTCAAGTTTCAAGGTGTACAAGCACATTAAACACAAAGTGTGAAGAACCAAACACTTTCTACCCTATAGTCAAATTGGCTTAGTGTCACAATATTTGCCCACGCTTGATATTCCTTCGTCTCACACAGAGTGATATTGGCTTTTGCTGAGACTAGGCACGTTGTGGGTTTTGGAAAGAGACTCAATGCTCGAATCGCATAAGCTCTCCCATGCCACATTCATGCTTTAAATGTCCTTGGGAATACATATGTTGGGTGTAAAATCTTGGGGTGATCTGGATAAAGCCCACTTCGATCAATCCTTGCACAAATATTATGATACTCTTGGAGGTGGATCGGGTAGCCTCTATCTAAAAAGTGTCTAGTAAGTTCATCCGTTCATGACTACCCCTTGTATTTTTGCAAGAAAAATTAAGGAATATAGCCCTAGAAGCACCCAAAATGTATAGTCTTGCACGCAAGATTCAGACCTCTCGGCCCTACAAAATTTGAATGTATCTCCCTTGTAGTCTAGTAAACAAGATTAAGACCAAGAATGAACCTACAAGTGCCCAATCAAATGTAGTTATTTATTAGCAAGACTAGGGCAAGGAGGCCCTACAAGTGAGAAATAATTAGAGATAATAATATCCATGTCTTCCCTCTCTTTGGATTGGAGGAAGCATTTGATTATAGTGGGGTGGAAGTAGCCAGATCTGCTTGTTCCCCACTTAGGTCATTCCCAAGAGATTTTTCCCTTGGCAGGCCCTATAAAGGTTTAACTTGAAAAGTAAATGGATTGGCGACAAAAAAGGAGTCTAGATTTCTAATTTTCCCTCAAGGGGAAAAGAGAATACTCTCCTATCCAGTATTATTTTCTCCACACACACACAAGACACACTTTAAGTTCTTTCCCAAAGATTTGATTGCTTAATACAAAACAAGTGAGTCTAGGTGTTTGATCTTCCCAAAAGGGAAGAGAGAATACTCCCTAACACTTGCTTCAAATTAGACAAAAAAGATCTCTCTAGTTAATCTATGTGCCTAAGAAACAAAAGAAAATGCTAACAAGAATGATCATTTGGTTGATGTGATTTCAAGGCAAATTGCAAACACAACCATTAGTAATCTCAAATTTCCTTTGGCAAGTGTCCTACAAGCACAAACCATTAGTAGTTGTATCAAAATAGTGTACAAATGTGGCTTTTTCAAGTGAGTCTTCCTCAAAACGTTATGCAAAACAGATAGAAAAAGACCATAGAAGACATGCAAAAAAAAGAAAGCAAAAATTAGCTCAAGAGAAACCATAGAAATGTTTGTTGTTTTCCAAATGACAAAGTACGAAATACATATTGACATCAAAATGCGTACGACAATACATTAGTTGTCATACAACAAAACAGAGTCTCACAAAACTTCATACAATAATTTTAATGCTCTGATACGACAAAAGGCAAGAAATAAAAGCTCATACCACAATATACCTACTGCCAGAGGAAAAAGTACCAATCTAAAATTTGTCGTATGATAGAGAAAAAAGAACAGTATGATAGAAAGCGTAGTTTTGTCAAAAATATGCAAGAAATTGTGAAAATGGAGCAAAACACAACTTTATGCCCCATGATGGGTGCCAAAAATGTGTGTGGTAAAATGTGTGATTAGAAACTGCAACCAAACACTTTAATAAACCATTATATCAAGGGGTTACCAAAACATGAGATTCATAGCACTAAACTAAAAACCCTTGAAACCAGCCTATTGCTTCCTAGTTGAAGTGATTGTGATTCTCATAGTTGTCCATCAGATTGGGCATAAAGAAATTAGTGACTTGACTACTCCAAAATGGAAGATTCAATACAATGAGAGGGAGCAAGATGCATAGACTTGCATACTTTTGTCTTGAAAGCCTTAAAATGGAAATGCATGAACTAACAAGCTAAATGCATAAGATTAAGAGAAATAAAACTAAGATGCCAGATTAAGCTATCAAATAAGAAGAATAATGCATCTATATTAAGCTATAAAAGAAACTAGAATGCCATCTAAGCTAAGAAATGAAGCTAACAATGCAAGAAATGCAAGAAACTAGCATGAAAGAAAAGAATCCAAGAATGCACTAAAGAACTCCAGAATGAAAATAGCATAATAAATTTACTCCAAATCTTCTTGTTATGAAAGAGCAATGGAGCTATCCCTTTTATAAGAGATTCCAAGGAATGAGTGGTTGAGATTAAGAGGCAAAAGAAATTGATCAATGGTGGAGATGCAATTCCTCTCAATCCATGTGAGATGAAGAACTCATTTGGATTGGTCAACTTTGTGGAGAAATAAGACAAAATTGGTATTTTCTCCCTTTTAATTGTTTTATTTGATTTTTGAGTGCACACCCATGTGTGAATGGGTTTAATTTTTGAATTTAGGACATTTTGATTTTATCCCAATGTTTATGCTTTTTGGGATTAGGCTTTGATGCTTGATTATTTGATTCAACAAGTTAGGATTAAAATTATATAAGCAAGTTTGATTAAATGCTCAATAATTTAGAGTCTAGCAATAATGTCTTAGATTTAGGATTTATTAAGACCAAATATTTGAGAAAAGGGGGCCATGGGTTTACTAGACCATTTTTGGGTGATTACACCTAATACTATGTGGACGAATAGATGAACGAAGCTCTACTAACCACTCCATGCTAACCTGTATGTTAGCACTTCCATGCTCACTCACTTAAACTCTTGCACTAGATTATGATTCGCTTAACTCTCAGGATGGAATGGACAGATCTAGTAGTTCTATGTCTAGTATTGAAAGAAGAAAGCACGTCCAAGAAGAATGCTTGTGACTCCCACTAGCACATATTGATAGATTGGTTACACCTCTACTATTCAAAAATAAGACTGATAAAGAATACCTTGCTCCTCTTCTCTTGTCTATGTCACCAAATTTTTAGATCTCTTTTTCCATAAAGGAACATCTCTACCTTGACCTTAGCATGGGAGTGACAAATCGTTGGTAAAATATCTTCTTTCCCTATCCATGGATTCGATAAATGAAGATTAGGCTCGTGAAAAGATTATTGTCAAGCTCGACTCTTAAGCATCAAGATCACATGTTGGATCACTTCCCATAGACCCATCTTTCTTATTCTGAAATAACTTCCTCAAACCAAACAGATTGAATTTATCCTAAAACAATAATAGATCTAGGCTATCCCCTTCCCCATATGCTAAAATAAGTCAACCCTTCCATACAAAATTCTTAAAGTGTCTTACTGAAGAGCCCTTAAAATTGAGCACCTTGTGTAGCTTCCTTCCTTCGCTATATCCCTGAGGTCAGTGTCCATCTAAGAAGGAAAATGACATCATCTTGGTTAGCTTACTAAGGGCAATTGGGTAGGGAAGGAAGAGCCCCGTTTAGAAAAGGGTCCCACATCCAAAGTGGAATCTCTCTTTCTAATCTTGTGTGATAAGGTCAAAGATAGGCTATTGAATACTAGTTCCTAAAATCAAGGCAAATTCTATCCCATTTATGTACCTATTATTTCATCTGCTTAAGCCAAGTCTTCCTTATCTTTAGAAAATCATTTTCATACTTCTCTATGGGGATATAGATGAAGGGAAATTCTTGATCCCTCTCAATGGGAGAGGGGAATACGTGGCGGGAACATAACAATTTATCTCTCTTAGCTTCTCAGTCCAGCCCTTAGGAAGCCACTTTAACGTAGCAACCTAAAAAGTGTTCATCTAGTTCTAATGAACAAGATGAAAAATACAATATCTCAAAGTTTAGAAATAGAAAAATATTAAAAGCCTAATTTCATTCTAAATATCAGATAAGATTAAATGCATTGATTGATATGTAGGGAATAAATTAAGAAAAAATAGCACTACAAAACTTGAGAGATCTTATCCATATTCAATTGAAGTTATCGGAAAAAAAAATAGCTAGAGAGGCTGACAATTTTCCGGCAAGAAAATTACTTTTAGGGAGCAAAGCTCCCACAAATAGCCTATCGGCTAAAAAATCTTGTGGTTAAAGGAGGATGAATAATATACATTGTTGTTTGGTATATTTGTTAAAACTGGAACTCTAATAAATCCTCACCTAAATTATCTAAAAGGAATTAATAAATTTATTTTAACATTACTTAATATATTGGATTTAATAAACAATGATTTTTAAAATATCATAATTATATATTAATTGTAAAAATATAATTAAAATTTTTTATTATATATTTTTTCGTAAGCAATATATAGTTTAGAAAGGTTAACATTTCAAATATACATTGAATTTATAATAATATAAATAAATGAAAAATAAATTCATGGTAATTTTTCAATCATGAATAATATATAAATAAAACTTACAAAATTATTTTATTATGTGAATAGGTAATTTCTAATGAGGAATATTAGATTAAATAAATAGATTGATGATTTACATTAAAAGGGTCACCATTAAGTAAGGAATTTTCTAGTGAGGAGTATTAGATGAGATACATAGATTGGTGGTTTAAATTAAAAGGACCACGTCAACTAAATCTTGGTACATAATTTAGAAACAATGTCTTAATTAATAAAAAATAAAATATTTTGACCTTTATAAATAATATGAATGGGCTATGGTTGAACATGTGCTATATAAGGAATGTTCCAAGAAACAAGAAATTGAAGAGGACCAAAGTGATTTATAGTTCTAACCGAGTTCACTCAACAATTATAGTGTTGGTCGGGCGTTGAAGGATTTCAGTATTGACCAAGTTAAATAGTTAGTGTCAGTCGACTAACAATAGTTTATATTTTATGGTTAATTGGTTATATGCAGCCGATAGACATGAGTTTTATTATTTATTTGGAAGGATATTAAGGCTGAATTGAAAATAATTATCATATTTATATAAGTTCAAGTTTGGATTGAATATGTATCAGTAAGGAAGCGAGATATGTGTTTATGACATGAAGAGTGAAGCCAAAATCATATGGGATTCTGATTGAGGATAGAACACACAGAGCTGAAACAGAATATCCGATCAGTGAGGATCAATTAATTAATCTAGAATGGAGATCTGAATCAGAAAAGATAGTTGCTTATCAAAATAGGTCAATCCATTGTTACTCTCTAACAATTGTAGCAGTGATCAAAATATCTTAACAGAGTAGACTTAACAATCTTTTGTAAATCCTCTCACAAGGTGACATTTATGCATTGAATTGTTTGAAGACCTCTAAAAGTCAAACAACGGTATTGTCGGTTATGGATTTGAAGTATCCTAGTGTGAGATATCAAAATCTGTCTTGGGTTTCTGACAAGAGGGTATCTCTTGAGTAAATTCATCTATAGATTTTACATTGGAATCAAGATCAGCTTTTTGACTTCTCGTTTGGACCATGTATGACAATATGTGACTAACGTCTCTAGAGGATTAAGTTGTCAAGTCAATGTCAAAGCTTCAAAGATTTTTTTGATGAAGAAAAAGAGATTTGGTTGTTGAACTTGTACAAGGTATCGTGCACTTGAGGTCTGAATACCTGCTAGATGACACTTGTGACAAAGTTGATAAAGAACCAAGAGCAAAGGGTCAATATTATTGAGAGATTTGTAAGAATCTAGGACAAAAGAAAATGACCAGCCTAACTACCAGATTTAAAAGCTGGAAAGACTGTGACAATATATGATAGCTGTTGTTGCAAGAATGTGACCAAATGACAAAGATCTTAATGTTGGATTGATTTCAACTCATGTCTCATATGACAATATAGGGGTTCCCAAACGACAATACATGAGTCCTCATTCAAGTTTCTACCCTCTAGATGTGTTGTCATACGAAAAATACAATGGCATGAAATGACAAAAGACTCTGGGATAGTTTGCCACTTGTGTATAAGAAATTTTGGACAATTTTGTCTAATGTTTGAGGTGAAAATATTGATGTTTGTTGTTGTCTACTGTCAAAGTCTTCTTTTTTGAAGGATATGTCAAGTTTCAAGGTGTACAAGCACATTAAAAAAAAAGTGTGAAGAACCAAACACTTTCTACCCTATAGTCAAATTGTCTTAGTATCACAATATTTGCCCACGCTTGATATTCCTTCGCCTCACACAAAGTGATATTGGCTTTTGCTGAGACTAGGCACGTTGTGGGTTTTGGAAAGAGACTCAATGCTCGAATCGCATAAGCTCTCCCATGCCACATTCATGCTTTAAATGTCCTTGGGAATACATATGTTGGGTGTAAAATCTTGGGGTGATCTGGATAAAGCCCACTTCGATCAATCCTTGCACAAATATTATGATACTCTTGGAGGTGGATCGGGTAGCCTCTATCTAAAAAGTGTCTAGTAAGTTCATCCGTTCATGACTACCCCTTGTATTTTTGCAAGAAAAATTAAGGAATATAGCCCTAGAAGCACCCAAAATGTATAGTCTTGCACGCAAGATTCAGACCTCTCGGCCCTACAAAATTTGAATGTATCTCCCTTGTAGTCTAGTAAACAAGATTAAGACCAAGAATGAACCTACAAGTGCCCAATCAAATGTAGTTATTTATTAGCAAGACTAGGGCAAGGAGGCCCTACAAGTGAGAAATAATTAGAGATAGAAATAGCCATGTCTTCCCTCTATTTGGATTGAAGGAAGCATTTGATTATAGTGGGGTGGAATTAGCCAGGCCCGCTTGTTCCCCACTTAAGTTGTTCCCAAGAGATTTTTCACTTGGCAGGCCCTCTAAACCTTTAACTTGAAAAGTAAATGGATTGGTGACAAAAAGGAGTCTAGATTTCTAATTTTCCCTCAAGGGGAAAAGAGAATACTCTCCTATCTAGTTTCATTTTCTCCACACACACACACAAGACACGCTTTAAGTTCTTTTCCAAAGATTTGATTGCTTAATACAAAATAAGTGAGTTTAGGTTTTTGATCTTCCCAAAAGGGAAGAGAGCATACTCCCTAAAAATTGCTTCAAATTAGACAAAAAAGATCTCTCTAGTTAATCTATGTGCCTAAGAAACAAAAGAAAATGCTAACAAGCACGATCATTTGGTTGATGTGATTTCAAGGCAAATTGCAAACACATCCATTAGTAATCTCAAATTTCCTTTGCCAAGCGTCCTACAAGCACAAACCGTTAGTAGTTGTATCAAAATAGTGTGAAAATGTGGCTTTGTCAAGCGAGTCTTCCTCAAAATGTTCTGCAAAAATCAATTAGGCTACAAAAATAGATAGTAAAAGGACCATAGAAGACATGCAAAACATCAGAAAGCAAAAATTAGCTCAAGAGAAACCCTATAAATTCTTGTTTCTTTCCAAATGAAAAAGTACAAAATACAGAGTGACATCAAAATGTGTACGACAATACATTAGCTGTCATACAAAAAAATAGAGTTTCACAAAACCTCATACGACAATTCTAATGCTATGATACGACAAAAGGCAGGAAATAAAAGCTCATACAACAATATACCTGTTGCCAGAGGAAAAAGTACCAATCTACAATTTTTTAGTATGAAAGAGAACATAGAACAGTATGACCTAAAGCACAGTTTCGTCAAAAATATGCAAGAAATCATGAAAATGGAGCAAAACACAACTTTCTGCCCCACGATGGGTGCCAAAAATGTGTGTGGTAAAATGTGTGATCAGAAACTGCAACCAAACACTTCAATAAACCATTATATCAAGGGGTTAGAAAAACATGAGATTCAAAGCACTAAACTAAAAACCCTTGAAACTGACCTATTGCTTTCTAGTTGAAGTGAAAGTGATTCTCATAGTTGTCCATCAGATTGGACATAGATAAATTAGTGATTTTATCCCAATGTTTATGCTTTTTGGGATTAGGCTTTGATGCTTGATTATTTGATTCAACAAGTTAGGATTAAAATTATATAAGCAAGTTTGATTAAATGCTCAATAATTTAGAGTCTAGCAATAATGTCTTAGATTTAGGATTTATTAAGACCAAATATTTGAGAAAAGGGGGCCATGGGTTTACTATACCATTTTTGGGTGATTACACCTAATACTATGTGGACAAATAGATGAATGAAGCTCTACTAACCACTCCATGCTAGCCTGTATGTTAGCACTTCCATGCTCGCTCTCTTAAACTCTTGCACTAGATTACAATTCGCTTAACTCTCGGGATGGAATGGAAAGATCAAGTAGTTCTATGTCTAGTATTGAAAGAAGAAAGTGCATGCAAGAAGAATGCTTGTGACTCCCACTAGCACATACTGATAGATTGGTTACACCTCTAATATTCAAAAATAAGACAGATAAAGAATACCTCGCTTCTCTTCTCTTGTCTCTATCACCAACTTTTGAGATCTCTATTTCCATAAAGGAACATCTCTACCTTGATCTTAGTACAGGAGTGACATATCGTTGGTAAAAGAGATTCTTTCCTTGTCCATGGATTCGAGAAATAAAGATTAGGATCGTGAAAGGATTATTGTCAAGATCGACTCTTAAGCATCAAGATCACATGTTGGATCACTGCCCATAGACCCATATTTCTTATTCTGAAATAGCTTCCTCAAACCAATCAGATTGACTTTATCCTAAAACAATAATAGATCTAGGCTATCCCCTTCCCCATACGCTAAAATAATTCAACCCTTCCATACAAAATTCTTAAAGTGTCTAGCCTGGAAGAGCCATTAAAATTGAGCAGCTTGTGTAGCTTCATTCCTTTGTTATATCCCTGAGATCAATGTCCATCTAAGAAGGCTAATGACATCATCTTGGATAGCTTACTAAGGGCAGTCGGGTAGGGAGGGAAGAGCCCCCTTTAGAAAAGGGTCCCACATACAAAGTGGAATCTCTCTTTCTAATCTTGTGTGATAAGGTCAAAGATAGGCTATTGAATACTAGTTCGTAAAATCAAGGCAAATTCTATCCCATTTATGTAAGTTATTTCATTTTCTTAAGCCAAGTCTTCCTTATCTTTAGAAACTCATTTTCATACTTCCCGATAGGGATATAGATGAAGAGAAATTATTGATCTCTCTCAATGGGAGAGGGGAATACATGGTGGGAACATAACAATTTATCTCTCTTAGCTTCTCAATCCAGCCCTTAGGAAGCCACTTTAACGTATCAGCCTAAAAAGTGTTCATCTAGTTCTAATGAGACAAGTAGAAGCCTGAAAATATATTTTTCAATTTAAGTCATATAATTAAAACAATATCTTAGGACACTCTATTTAAAATTTCTTTATTTAGTAGAGTCTCCTTACCTAGTAGGGGCATTCAAGCGATACCCAGACTACAACACTTGTCCAACCTTCAAATGCTCAACTTGGGATTTTCACTTTTCCTTTCCAAGAGTATTCAAGCTAGGGTAAATGAACCTTTTAAGCTCTCAAACCCCTTATGTCTCAACTCCTAATCCTTTAAGAGTTTAGTGGATATTACTTTTATCCATTTAGACCTCCATTGTTAGTTTTGTAGACGTCCAAAATCGTCCTTATATTAATTTAATTAATATTTCCATAACATTATAATTAATTTTAATTAATTATATTTGTTATATTCTTCTATCTATTTAATTAAATTTATTTTATTAAATACGATTCATGCTCCTAAGTATTATCATCATCTACGAAACTCTGCCGTCTGCGCCTGTTTTCCAGAACTTGTGTTTTTTTAACACATTTTAATATTCCAAACTACTAACAAGTGCATGCGGGTTCTGTTATTAGGTTTTTTGAAAGATATTAATGAACTTGTATGTTTAAACACTTGTTTTGAATACACATTTGGGTAAAATAAATCTCATCAAATCTTGAATGCTTAAGGGAATGAACCTCATCCAATCTCGAATGACATAAGGAAAAAGAACACACCTTTATAAGCTTTTATTTGCTGTGTGGGAAATAAATTAAACATGTATGTTTAATCACACTATTGTGTCTTTTGCTTAGGTAGAAAACACGTAGTTGCTTTAATTAGGTTCAATTTGGAAAATGAACTCTTCTTGGTGTGTTTGAAGAAGTGTTTTTTAACACTTCTTTCGAGCTTTATTTGTCATTAGATTAAATCCCTTAATTTAAGTGATGCTTTGATTAAACTATAGCCGTATCCTCTCCCCTCGCCTTCGTGGATCTTGGGTGAAGAGAAAGCTTAGCTTAATCAAGCCTCTAGAGAGGCCTGTCTAG
>MU223454.1:436990-461594 GCA_018584345.1 Thuja plicata | reverse complement strand
ATATATATATATAAGATGTATCATATCATTAAATTTGTTGAAAAAAATTATAGACTAAGTTTAATTTTTAATTTTTAATTTTTTTCAAAATATTTTTGTTAACTATTGATCTTAGAATATTTTTTTATATTTTTATAAAATAATATCATTGTACTTTATGATGTATCATATTGTTTGATATTTATTATACTTCACTAATTTGTTATAGATATGGTTTCTTATTCTTCTTTATTAGTTTTATTTATATAAAATTATGTTTTATTAGCATTTAGATATTATCAACTATGAAACAATAATAAATTATAAATTTGTAGATGCACATTAAAATAGTTTGACATGCTCATACTTATAGATTTCATGTATTTATATTGCAATGTTAAAAAATATTATGATTAGAAATGTGATATATAACACAAACAATATTTAGAAAATAAATTATATCTTATTTTAGTTTATATTATATAAAAACATTGTGATATAGGTGTTGTGAAATTACAAATAAACTTTTCATTTTTTTTTTTAAATGGTTGAGTTGTTCCAAATTTTACCATTCCCAATCCTACAAAATGGTTATCCTTCGCCACACTAGTGTATGGACATAGCCTAAATATGTCATAAGTAATGATTCCTCTTCAACAAAATAATTAAATTATAGACAAAATAACTTATGTTGAAGTGAGACAAATTAAACTTATATGTTATCTCATGCACACCAAGCACTATGGGTAGCTTCAAAGGTTATTTATAAATCTTTCTACAATCCACTCTTTTTATGCTCATTGCAATGCATGTTGGCATTTTTCCCTTCTATACAAAGGAATATAGTTCCACAATACTATAATTAATTCATCCACAGTGGATGTTGCTATGCACAAGACTTCCTGCTACAATAAAACATGTTTGTAGAAGATACTTTAACGTATTTTATTTTAATATGTAAATTTTCAATTTTACTTTCACATCAAAGACCTATCGGCGTTTTCCTTGCACCTTATTTCGGTGCAAGTGCTAGTTGTATATTTTATTTCCATTACCGGTCTATCAATGGTAGCATGTTTGGTGGTGAATATTTACGTAAAGAAGGCTAGGTGGGATTGGTAGATGGAGATATCAATATTGGTGGTTGCATTTGTGTAGTCCATAGAATTTTAGGGCTTCATTGAGTTTCTTAGATTCACAGTGTATACGATACGTTGATGTGTTGCATTGGTGTGCTTTTATGCACAATTTGAATGGTTTATGTAGATAGGGGGCATGTTTCACGTGTTTTTATCACCATGGGTCAATAAAATTTGAAGTAATAGCACGCGCCTAGGGCCCTACCATTCTATAGGCTCAAAAATGGTGCTACCTTTTCTTTCTTTGTTCTTGGTTTTCTGCTGAAAGAAAATAGATCTTTCTGTGTCTTTCCCTTTCCTCCAGTCTCTTTTGTCTATGCCTCTGTAGGTGATGCCTCTCTTGCAGGTAGTATATTGTCTTAAAATGGAAGCACTTCCATGTTAAGAATGTTTATCCCTCCTTAGGGGATGTTTTTGACCACCATCACATTGTCCCCTCATTTATGCATTCTCTCCTACTTCTCTGCCTGTTTAGGACCCTGATTGGGCCTCTCCAGGCACCTTCCATCCCATCTGGCATATTTTCCAGGGGTTCTGACTCCCTGGGTCAAGGTTGACCTCGACCTTGACCTAGGTCAAGGATGACCTCGACCTTGACTTGGGTCCCCCTTTCAATTCTGGAAGTCTGTCGGCTGCCGGAGGTCATCAAAAATCCATTCCCCACTTCCAGGTTGGCTATTTTGGGTTCCGAAGCAACGATTCTTAAATTATATTTAATATAGTTCCTCTTCTAGGGGTATGGGTCTAAATGGAATTTAATTCTCCTATGTAGGCCTCTCTAGAAGATTGTGCCCTAGTTTCATATAAAGGAAGTTTTCTCCTCTCATTTTCTCTAAGACATAAGTAACGATCATCTAAGCAAGGTTAAGCATGAATTATCAAATCAAGCAAGAAGTCATCTAGAAAAAAGTTCAAGCATCCATTGTTCTACATGTTTTCAAGCTTTCAAAGTGTTCAAGTCTTCTTCTCAAGCATTCAAGTTCTCCATTGAAGATCAAGGATTCAAGCTTTCAAGCCTTTGAAGGGATTTGGTTCAAGCATTCAAGATTCATCATTCAAACCCTAGATCTATCCATCATGGTGGTGTGATCTTCCTTCAAGATCCTTTGTGCATCCTCAAGAGTCTTTCATTTTCTCCTCAAGGTGGATTCCAAGCATACAATCATAGAGGTTTATGGTTTCTAATTGAGTCCAAGCTTTCATATTTACATACTTGTTTACATTTGAAATACAATTGCATATATATTGAATATCATAGCTGCATTATTAGATTTACTTCTACTACTTGCTAGCATTCTTTATTTCAATTATTGATTTCAAGGTTAATTCCTAAATCGGGGTTTGACTAAAGCAAACCTCTCCCCCAACAAACAATCCATTTTTCTTGCAGGTACAGGTTTAGAATAGAAGATCAGAGTACAGATATGGATACCCTTTCGGCAAACTTTCAGGATCTAAAAATAGATTTTTAGTCTGAGACTTTTTAGGTTGATTCTTCCATAGGGTGAAATCAGAAATTCTAGGTCAATGGTGACATTGACTTGAGGGTACAAATCAAAACTATCTCAGAAAGGAAAAATATTTTTGGGTTTTGTTCATCTCTGCATTTCTATTCCAGATTCGGTCTCAGATTTTCTAGAAACTCAACACAGTCTTCAGAAAACAACATTCTTGAGATATGCAATATTTCAAGGTTAGTACTTTTCTCCTATTCAATTCAATTAAAGTTATTAATCTTTCTATAAAACATGAATTAGGGTTTTTCTCTTTATCCATATCCTTAATAGGTTGATTCATTTATGCATTGATCCTTTCTTTAGGGTTAATCAATTTGGATCTTCCCTTTAAGAAATTTGGGATTAAGAGGACAATCCTACCTTCTCCCTCACATTTCAATAAACACCCTCAAATTTTAAATGTAACATTAGGTCATCACCTCTATTTTATATCTTACATTTTGGTGACCATATTTCTTATGTTACATTTTGGTGAACCCGTGATAGACAACTCTTTCTTTTTGGGTGTTAGATGCTTTTCCTCTTTTCCTTAGAGACTAGATCTTGCATTAATCTTCTTTTATGCTCTTGAATTTTAAAAAAATAAAATACACAAAAAAATATACATACTCATAAAAATATAAAAATATTTCTTGCATTTCATTCATTATGAAGATCTTTAAGATGCTTTGGGGTATGGTTAATTTTCTCATTACGCTTCTTCTAGCATCTCTTTATAGTACTTATGATGTGTATGAGAGTATCATCCATTTCATCATGTTTGTTAATATTCATGTTTCCCTTGCTTATGCTATTTTGAGATTAAATAATACTAGTCTTCCTACTTTCAAAACTTTCATAAAAGATTTGTGTAGTGGACTTATTACTCTTTTGGATTATGTGAAGAATTGGATAGATGATACCCCATCTACTAATCTTCCTAATCCTAATCCTATCATTCCTAATCTTGTTCCTAATCCTCCTAATCCTAATCCTATCATGCCTAATCCAATTCCTAATATTCCTATTTCTATTTCTCCATCTTCAATCCCTAGTTCTTCCCACATTTATGATGGGGCTCAAGCTAGGATTCATGATATGGATGTTCGAGAATTCTTTCATTTACCTTCTCCTCCCTATCCAAGTCATGATGATATTAAAGGGAAAAACAAAGAAACCTCTTCTAATCCTATCATTCCACCATACACAACATTTTCTCATGGGCACCATAATCGATCACCTCCTATAGAAGCTTTGCAAGATAGGTACACTACCGGATATACTATGGTGGATAAACAAGGCTATAAGGGTTTAGGGCTTGTTATCAATGAACAATGCATTAAAAACCTGATTCATTCATATCCTAAACAAGATATGCATGGTATAGGTTTCCCACCTGCTCCAACCAAGGTGTTTGATCTTAACCATCGTCCTCCTCTTCATGTCCTTCTTCCAGCACCTTCTTTAGATCACCCTGATACTCCTCAAGATGTGGCTAAGAAAGTGTATGTCCAGTTAATGAATTCTAAGAAAGAAATCTTCAAACCTATTTCGAAGAATGCTCTCTCTAAATATAGATTTCCTTTTCATTATAGTAATACACATTTACTTTCTGATTGTGTGCATTTCAAATTATATGTTCGAGAAAGAGATGCTTTAGGAATTATATCTCATTTCCGTGCAGTATTACAATTTCTTCATAATTTTGATATAGGGCATTCCCCTCGTTCTTCTATAAGTTAGATCATATTTTTCCTCTTGTCTCTTCACTGGGGGGCAAGAGGTATTTCCTTCCAGTCTCCTAGGATCCATTATGCTCTTAGCATGTATCTTGTTTTGAGTTTAATTGGTTATTCTTTCTACATTCTATCCTTATAATTTTCTATTATGATACATACTTTCTTCGCCTATAATCATTCATGATATATTTTCTAGGACATTTGTTTTGTAAAGATATCTCTTTGCTACAAAATCTCTTGATATAATTTAATATATCCCTTGATTTCATCCTTGGGGGAAAGGTATTTTTCCTTCTTCCTCTATCTAAGGACCTACTTTCCTTAGCTTAGTGGCATTTGTTTATCATACAACATTATTTCCTTCCAAAAATTTATGTTTTAGCTATGGATACCCTCTTATATGAGAGGTGATTGTCCTAGGTCATCACCTCTTCTTTATTTTGCAAACTATGCTCTTGATAAACTCTTGCCTTTTCTTTGGGTTAGAGTTTGACTCCTTCATTCTGAGATTCCTCTTCCTCTTCATCGCAGGAGGCTTGATGATTGAATCTTTGGTCCCTCTTTTCTTTGGAAGATGATATTTTATCCTAAGCACTCCTCTACGGTGGGGCTCTTTCTGATAAGATCTCTTCCTCTTTGAGGATCCATTTTCCATATGTGACATATCTATTTCACAATTATCTATGCTCTTAGAGGTAAGGATCAATACTCTTTGCTAAGGATATAGTGTACATTGTTGTTAAACTGGATATCTCCTTACCTTGTGAAGTAGGTATCCTCTTTCTCTTCCTTATACTACCTAGTGGGTAGTCATGATAAGGAGGGGGGCATATATAGGGTCTTCCTTATACTATATTTTACATTAATTTACATTTTACAACATGCTAAATCCTCGGAAGGTAACACACATAAGTTGCTAAATCCTGAAGAGACGCATTTTTATTTTTATTTTTGCTAAATCCTCGGAAGGTAATGCACATAAGTTGCTAAATCCTGAAGAGATACGCATTTTCAATTTTAAAATATGCTAAATCCTTGGAAGGTAACGCACATAAGTTGCTAAATCCTAAAAAGACACACATTTTATATTTCCATAGTGGTACAAGAATGTGGATCTATGGATATTTCAAAAGTCATCAGAAGACGCATTACAATTACAAAGAACAGTTTATGGGTGAACCTATTTGGGCTCTCCCTCCTTTGTGATTCATGGTAAGGTGGGCATCTTACTAGGCGAGGTAATCACTATCTCTTTTCTCTCTTTCACTTTCATGCTAGTAGGATTAGATCATGAAGCTATGTTATCTATAGTTTTGTTCTTGTCTTGCTTACGTAGTCATGTATGTTTTCTATGATTGATTGCTCTTTACTTTCATATCTTCATGAAGTTGAGTTATAATCCTCAGTCTAGGGGCTCATGTCCTTGACTTAGTGATGTTCTACCTCGTTGTGATCCACCAGAGTCTTTCTTCTAACTTTACCACAAGTATGTTCAATTTACATACTTTCGCTAAAGTGGGGGCTTAATGTATCATCTTAAAATGGAAGCACTTCCATGTTAAGAGAGTTTATCCCTCCTTAGGGGATGTTTTTGACCACCATCACATAGTCCCCTCATTTCTTCATTCTCTCCCACTTCTCTTCTTGTTTAGGACCCTGATTGGGCCTCTCCGGGCACCTTCCATCCCATCTGGCATGTTTTCTAGGGGTTCTGACTCCCTGGGTCAAGGTCGACCTCAACCTTGACCTAGTTCAAGGTTGACCTCAACCTTGACCTAGGTAAAGGATGACCTTGACCTTGACCTGGGTCCCCCATTCAAATTGAGAAGTCTGTCGGCTCCCAGAGGTCATAAAAAATCCATTTCCCGCTTCCGAGTCATCTATTTTGGGTTCCGAAGAAATGATTCTTAAATTATATTTAATATAGTTCCTCTTCTAGGGGTATGGGTCTAAATGGAATTTAATTCTCCTATATAGGCCCCTCTAGAAGATTGTGCCCTAGTTTCATATAAAAGGAATTTTTCTCCTCTCATTTTCTTTAAGACATAAGTAATGATCATCTAAGCAAGGTTAAGCACGAATTATCAAATCAAGCAAGAAGTCATCAAGAAAAAATTCCAAGCATCCATTGTTCTATATGTTTTCAATATTTTAAAGTGTTCAAGTCTTCCTCTCAAGCATTCAATTTCTTCATTGAAGAACAAGGATTAAAGCTTTCAAGCCTTTGAAGGGATTTGGTTCAAGCATTCAAGATTCATCATTCAAACCCTAGATCTATCCATCATGGTGGTGTGATCTTCCTTCAAGATCCTTTGTGCTTCCTCGAGAGTCTTTCATTCTCTCCTCAAGGTGGATTCCAAGCATACAATCATGGAGGTTTATGGTTTCTAATTGATTCCAATCTTTCATATTTACATACTTGTTTAAATTTGAAATACAATTGCATTTCTATTGAATATCATAGCTTCATTATTAGATTTACTTCTACTACTTGCTAGCATTATTTATTTCAATTATTGATTTCAAGGTTAATTCCTAAATTGGGGTTTGACTAAGGAAAACCCCTCCCCCAACAAACAATCCATTTTTCTTGCAGGTACAGGTTCGGAACATTAGATCGGAGTTTAGATCTGGATACCCTTTTCGACAAACTTTTGGGATCTAAAAAATAGATTTTTAGTCTGAGACTTTTTAGGTTGATTCTACCCTAGGGTGCAATCAGAAATTCTAGGTCAACGGTGACATTGACTTGAGGGTAAAAATTGGAATTGTCTCAGAATGGAAAAATATTTCTGGGTTTTGTTTGTCTCTGCGTTTCTATTCTAGAACTAGTCTTAGATTTTCCAGAAACCCAATACGGGCTTTAGAAAACAACATTCTTTAGATCTGAAATATTTCAAGGTTAGTACTTTTCTCTTATTCAATTCAATTAAAGTTATTAATATTTCTATAAAATGGGAATTAGGGTTTTTCTCTTTATCCATATCCTTAATAGGTTGATTTATTTATGCATTGATCCTTTCTTTAGGGTTAATCAATTTGAATCTTCCCTTTAAGAAATTTGGGATTAAGAGGACAATCCTACCTTCTCCATCACATTTCAATAAACACCCTCAAATTTTAAATGTAACATTAGGTCATGACCTCTATTTTATATCTTACATTTTGGTGACCATATTTCTTATGTTACAGGTAGTTCTTCAACTAGATTTGAAACTGCTAGATCAATAGGTTTTTGGTCTTCATCTGCTAGAGGTGCCTCTGCCATAACTAGCTCTGCACGTGAATCTTCAACCATATTGAATGTTGATGGATCAACAATGGAAACTTTAGTTGCCACTACTTAAACTAATTTTTCCTCTGCATCAATCAAAGCCTTTGGAAATGGATATGTTGCAAGTGCTAATGTGGGATCTACTTATATTGGTTATGAGTAAACATGTTCAACTTAATTGGCTATGTCAACAAGCTCTCGAAATAGAATGGATACTAGGTGAAGCAATGGATTTGAACTAGACTGTCATCGAAGACTTGTATGTTAGGACTGACATATTTATGAATTGAAAGCTTCGTTATCCACATTATTCATAAGCCAGGTAAGGAGAAGATCGTAGGACAAGTAAGGTAGGACAAGTTAGGAACATATCGTAGGCCAAGTAAGCAATGAAATGTTACTTCCATTAATATAAGAACCAAAATTATGGGGCTTTACCAACACAGGAAGGGGGAATAGTGGTAGGCCAGGAGGTGCAGGCTCTACAGATACAAAATAACCTGATTAAGATCTTATAAGTCATGGGGACCACCTATTTTGTCTCAATGATCTGGTCCCTAGCCTCGATCAACCAACTTAACTCCCAAACTTGACTCATAAGCTTTGACCCAACGAACTAAACTTGCTACATTCCTCCCACCCATTCATAACAACTATAATGAAATGGGGGGGTGGCAAATTCTATATGTAATATACCCACAATATTAATCTAGGGGCCCCTACAATTCTATGGGATCCTACTAATTGTTGGGCTAACAACTACGGAGCCCTCCAACCCATCTATAGCCTCCCACCCACAATAATAGAAAATAGGGGGCTATAGCCCCCCACCCTAGCTTAGTTGGCATGTTACATATAGAATCTTTATCAACGAGGTAGGGAAGGAAGGGAAATTATAGAAAAGGGGGCCTTGGGGCCTCTTTAGAATAGTAGGGTTATGCAGGTTAGTAGTAGGGGCCTTCCCCCACCCCAATCTATAGCCTCTCAATGCATTTGGGTGGGCCCCCAAGAATATATAGTTGTAACAAATATGATGGGGTTCATGAGAACAAATATAGTTGATCAATGGAGAGAAACTATAAATCAGAAAGGGCCTCCCGATGAACCACAACTTAATTGAAATGAATATCTTCCTAAGTCCCCACCCCTACCATTTTATAGGCGTATAGAATCTGGCAACAAAGATAGAGTGCCAATTCTAGAGATAGCTACCTTAGAATAGTAGGGAACGTGTCATTAATCCACCCAACTATAACTACCATATAATTGCTGCACTTTTTTTATATAATTACCCTCCCACCTTGTTCACATGTAGGGAAGCAATAATGTAGGGAAATGTTCTATTTCAATATCCCCACCCAGCTTATTCTATTATGTATTGATTATATACATAATATGGGTGGGTGGGGGATATTTACCCTACCTTATGCTTCTACTAATGGTCAATGAATCAGATTCTCTGAGGCACCAATATGAGCTTCTACCAAGCTGTGTCCATGGGTTAATGGTTTGATTAATCCCATGGTCAACTAGTTTTCATAGGTGGTGTCTATGGGTTAAGGGTTGAATCCTCTAGTCTCCTTCCAACTAGTGCTCATGGGCTTCGGGTTGTTGCAATGAACCTCAACCGCATGTAGATCAATCCTCTAGTCTCACTTGTTCCTAAGGCTTGTGGGTATTTTTCCTTTGGTCTCATTCTAGGTAGAGCTAAATGGCCCTATCTTTCCTATGGGAAGAGTTGGAGAAGTGCCTGTGGTATTGACATGTGGTACAAACATGTCTGACAGGGAAGAATCCATTTGTCCCTCATGGTTCCCGAGTCCTATTGGTGAAGAAACTGAATGATATATTTGTTTTATTGATTGATTCTATCCAGGAGAACTAGGGAAAGAATCTGGCTCCACCAAGCTGAGGTCATTCACATTTCAACACTTTACCTTAGCGGTGAAGAATCCATGATCAAACGACATAGAGGAAAGGAGGGTCGGGACATGACAATGAATCAATCTTAGATAGGGATGAGAGGCATTAGATCAGGCTTAAATAGGGATGGGAGGTTATTCCACCTCCTAGTGGTGATGAATCAGTATGGCCTTGACTTGCGTGATTGATTCCCACCAGCTTAGGCTTGTGGCAGTCATTGATTACGGTCGGTGTCATCTATCTTAATGCATCTATGATTGTGATGGAAAGGCCCTACTGGGGAGAAGGGTCAATGGGAGGGGATGAGATAGGAAATGGTCAAGGGATAAGGTTGATCATGAAGTGGGGAAAGGCCCTACCTTTTTTAGGCATTCGATCAACCCCTACCTATATAAGGCTAGTAAGTGAGATTTCCTTGATATCTTTTGAGGTCGCGGTTGGGTTGGGTAGGGCTCTAAAAATTATCGTATTTAAAACTTTAAGCCTTATTTCCTACCTTAAAATTCTCATATCTAAAATGGTTATGATAGTGACAGTGCGTTGAGCACTTGAGATTAAAAGAAGACCTCTCCCGATTGAGTACCATCTTTTTAAGGTCGAGTGCTCCCAAAAAGCTCCCCAGGTAGAGCCCCACCCCGCTAAAGGTAGGGGTGGGGTCCTAATCAACCTTTCTATAGTTATAATCCCCACTACCATCATCCCACCAACCATAATTCTCCTTATTGGAGATTGTAGTTTCGATTATATTTTCGGAACTATAATCAGTTGGGTTGGGTGGGCATGTTACACATAGAATCTGACCCTACCTATAATTAGCGAATAGTAGGGGAATGTTAAGCATATAATCATCTTCCACCTCGTAATGACAACCATTTAGTTGAGATTTCCAAATAAAATATAGGGAGGGGGACATAGAATTGTAGGGGGGGCTCGTACAGCCCCCACCCAACTATATCTCACACCAAATCACCATAAAAACTATAGGATTATTAATAAGTTTGATCTCAATACCTTCATAATTCTATAGTTCTAAACTTTTCTCTGATAAGGAATGGCCCTCCTTTCTATAGTTCGTAAGAATGCCATGATAATAATTATTATTTTAACTTTTTTCGTCATCCCTGGTTCCGTTGCTAGAGTGATGTGCATATTTTTAGTATCACTTCATATGGAAGTGGTGGGACAAGGTGATGTCGATTCTACTATGAATTTATTTAGTTTTGCATCATTTGATTACCATTTGATTAATCATGAAATTTCTTTGGTTATTCCTTCATTCTTTTATTTTGCTACTCCTATATGAGTAGAGAGAAAGGGGAACATTTTTCCTTATTCCATGTGTAGTTAGGATCATAAAAACATAGGTATAGGTAACTGACGTCTCTAGAATGGGGATGCGGGCCGACTATAGTTCTTCCCTGTATGTTGAGATTAGACACTCGATCCCAAGTTGCTTTATTCTTGCACAAAACTATAGTCAGTCGGGGATTGAGTGCCAAAATCAGGTGTCTCTTTTTCTTGAATGCCTAAGAATAGTAGGTTTCATCGACAGATAATTTATCACCTTGCAAAATAGTGTGCCCTTATAAAACTTGGGAGCCCCCTATTATTTTAAGGGCTCCCTCCCACCCCAATTGCAACCAGGGGCCCAACATGCCCTAGTGAATAGTAGGACCCAACGTGCTCTTAGAATAGTAGGGGCCCACCCAACCCTGGGAATTGTAGATGGCTCAAATTCGTTGAAGGAGGTTGTCCCCATATAATAGTAGGGAATTATGCAGGAGAAAGTGCTTCGAAGGTTCAACAGATGCCAAATTTTCATGGGGATATAATTTTTCTATGGATGGCTGACTCTCCCTACTATCTATAGGAACTTCTGCATGCCCAAGGTTGAATTATAAATGGCAATTATTGGTCAATCAATTAAGGAATCCAACCAAGAGCTGGAAGTCATTGTCAGAGCCCCTTTCCAATTCTAATAAGAAAACTAGAGTACCATGCCTTCTCAATTATTGATAGTCGTGACTGAATAAGGGAAAGTATCTTTCTATGTTTGGATGCCCAAGCGGATTTGGGGATTAATACCCCCCCCCCAAATAAGTTCTAGTAGCCAAATTAATACCAACCCTACCCCACCTTATCCTCTGAATGAACNAATCCCCCCCCCCCAAATAAGTTCTAGTAGCCAAATTAATACCAACCCTACCCCACCTTATCCTCTGAATGAACGAATGAATATAGCCCTCCAGTTGCTTCCACCCTGCATCTAGGTATGATATAGCCCTTAGCCAGTAGTAGATATTAGTTTCTCCATTCATTCAATTATTTTTTCTCCTTCAACTAGACTTGAACTCAACATCTTGTACAACAACTACTTGAACAAATTAGAGCACAAAAACCCTTTATTTATTTTTCAAGGATAGAACATGAATGAATGGTACACTCTATAGGTTTAATCCTTACTGATGCCCCCCTCTTCTCTAGTTGCACCCTCACCTCTCTCTGAAGGTTTGTCATAGGTTCTCCTTTTTAAATGCATGAGAAGTTCTGTCTGAATAAGAAAAATGAGATCTCTATGAATGAAATGAGATAGAGGAGATAGGGCCCCTTTTTTCCAAACATCGGGTTTTCCCCTCAAATATATTATTATATTCGGTGTGGACTAAATGTCCATCTGGAAGCTAAATTGGTTGGTTTCATCGACCTTCAAAAACCACAGGGAAAAAAACTATTGATGAACCCCCGCCCCCTTTCTATAGTTGAGTAGGGCTATAGTTGCATTGTCATTCTTCATTGATTTTGATGTGCTGTGTCTGATATCCCATGTTGATCTGACCATTCATTCATTTGAAGGGAGGGATGTGGGACCTAAAATTATAATGAAAAATTCCCAACTATAGCTGAAGGAAATCCTCTCTTCGGCATTATAGTTGTTTCTCTGCCACTCTGCTGCTCTACCCCTCCAACTATAGTTCACATGTTGGGGTAGCCATCTCCTTATTCAGGAAGATAAAGGTGGTTAGGTCATCCAATCTGATAAACGGGTCATGTTGCACATCTCCCTACTTTGAAATCTGTCTTGCTTCCCATTGTTGGATTTTTTCATTGGATGAATTCGATAGTGGCTTCTCATCCCAATAAAATAGCCTTGTTTCCTCAGTCAAGAAAATAGATTCCCCACCCCCAGTAGATGATGGGAACAAAAATTTGCATTGGCACACTAGACTGGAGCCTCAATTTATTAATCCACTTCTTGTTCAACTATATAAATAGGAAAATGGTTGGGTGAACTATAGAAGAGCGACTCATTAATATAACCAATTCAATTGCTCTTTTTGAAGCTCGACACTATTGTGGCACATTGGTCTAGCACGTATTGATGAATAAAAAGAAAGTGGGTATTACTTATTCAATACATTTCATAGATTAGGATTAGCCTGCTTCATAGATTTATTTCTATTTCTGTTGACTCCATACTCAACAATAGATAGTTGACCGACCTATCCTATAATTTCTAAGGGCTACAGGAAATGGTAATATCTCCTAAAGAGCTCCACTAGGCTAATCTATTACATATGTGATCATAGTATTGGTTTCCCTACAATTCTATGGGCAGTCAAAGACAACCTTGGGAGTGGGAAACCTCCTCTCTATCCCAACAACAAGCAGGGAAACAATGGACAACTCCCCCTGAAGACCAATCGCTCCTTTTTATTATATCCCTCTCCACCATAGGTCAGTCCCTACGATAACGAGAGAGAAGCCCTCCCCACTTTCTACTATTCGGTGTTGGGGTAGCTCCTCAAGAGCTACTCTAAGCTAAGCTATTACATGAGTGAAGTGATCAACAATACAGATTCTATAACTTATAACTTCCCTAATTTATATATTTTCCCTACAATTCTATGGGTAGGTAGAAGTGAAAATGTTGGTCTCAACCCATCTCTTATTATAGAACTTACAACTACCCTACTATTCATTGGGGCCCTAGAATTCTATGGACAGGCAGAGGTGAACCCTACTATTCTAAGGCGATCTCAACCCATCTCTTATGAATCTCTTCACCATGTGTCTCTCATGCATCTCTAAGAAGGATCATATTAATAAAATTCCATTCAATTCTATCATAGGCCTTCTCATAGTCTATCAGAAACATGAAAACTTGTTGGTTGGAAGCCTTAGCCCAATCCATAGCCTCCCAACGGGTAACTAGGTCTTCCAAGATGTGTCTCCCCTTCACAAAACCTGTTTGGGTATGGTTAATCACTTTTGGGAGGATATTTTCTATCCTCAAAGCAAGTAGTTTTTCCAGAATCTTATAGGAGACATTAAGGAGGGTAATGGGCCTTCAATTCTTTATCAAAGTCTTGTCCCCATCTTTTGGAATTATTTTTATGAGACCAGAGTTGATCTCAGAGCCCAGAGACTTCTTCTCAAAGGATTCTCCATATACCTATATGAGTTCTCCCCCTATCCAATCAATGTTTTATTTATAAAACTCCACAGGTAGCCCATCTTGCCCTGGGGCCCTGTCATTTCTCATTTTAAGTATATCATTGTTGATCTCATCAACCATGATGGGTTTTCTAATAATATTTGCATATTCCTCTGAGACCCTCTTGGGAATGATCTCCTTAATCTTACTTCTAGCGACATCCATGTGATGAATAATTTAGAGTAATAGGAGACAAATGCTTGAAGTATCTCCTCTTGGAAATTCAAAGTTATACCATCCTCACATAAGAAGTATGTACTATCTCTAGCTTCCTTTCTTTTTATAAGGACATGAAAGAAGAACTTTGAGCCTCTATCCCTAAGGTTAATCTAATTAATCCTGGCCCTAGATTTTGAACCTTGAATCTTCTTATTCTATAATATCTTGAGGGCATCCCTAGACTGGGCTAAAACTTCCAAAGCCTCCAAGTTTGAAGGGTCCCCTTGAACCAACCTCTCTGCCTCATAGAGTGAGTTATGAAGTTCATACTCCTTTCTCCTGGAGTCTTTGGCCTTCTTAATCCAAACTACTTGGAACATTGTTCCCCAACTACCAATATTTTGGATCCATCTCTCAACTACACTTCCATTCCTCACAACACAATAATTCTACCATCTAACCACCTTAAGAGTAGCTTTTATATCATCATAATCTATTAGGGAGGTCATCAGTTAGTAGGGAGGTGTTAAGGGAAAAACTATCCCTCTTCTTCATCACAAGTGCAGGTATATCAATATAAAAAATGGTGGTTACAATGGGATGATGATTAAATAAGGAGTAAGGTATAACCTTGACACTCACTCCATAGGAGTCTTTTTTGTAGCTAAGGGCTTCCTTGTTCAAATAGAATCCATCCACCCTATAATAAATCCTTCTCTCTCCCTTTTGAAAGTATAACCAACCATGTATGCAAAATCTCATTAAATTATGGATTATTTCTAGCCAATGGGTCAACGAGCTTGAGTTTATTGACCATTTTGAACAATTAAAACATCTCATTACCCTTCCATTCAAATTTTGAACCCCTAGTTTTATCTTGAGGCCTTTTAATCATATTGAAGTCTTTGGCTACAACCCAAGGGATCTCTTTCAGGCTACAAACCCATATCCATAGTTTTTGATGAACTATAACTAATTGAACATTTGAAGATGTTAAGTTGATGATCATGCAAGGCATTAAACCAATTAATGTATTGTATTTTTATTTATGTCAACTTGATATAATTTGTATGGTCATGGACATATTGCTAAAGACTTTAAAGAACCAATGAATCAAAGGCAATGCTATCAATAATGCATATAAGTCAAGTATTCACAAAGTGACTGTATACACCGATGGAGTACATACAGATAGACATAGTAAGAGAGAAAATTCACATTGTTACCCAACAAGAAAATGCATAGAATTACCAATGAGCAAAGTCACAGTGTTTCCTAACAAGCAAAGAACAATCTAACCTGACAGATAGAATTACAGTGTTGCTCGACGGACGGAGATCCCGAAGACAACTGAAGTCACACCAATTGAACAGTCAATTGTCATCGACAACTAACTAAAGTATTGACCAAAAAAATGGAGAGTTTAGAAATGAAAAAATACTTAGCTGTCAAGAGATAAAAATAGACTTAACTGACACTTATCATTGTTTTAATCAACAAGATAAAGCTAGAGATAAGTAAAGGATTTAAAGCTTCTTTGTCCAGTTGGCAAGAATATCTCTATGAGATATAACTGGATTTTTTCTTTAAATCTAAGTGGCGAGAATTTTGGATCACACCAAAGATCAAGAAATCCAAGAAACGGTGAAATCATGTCTATTTAAGAGACATGCTTATTCAATATGGATGACGGGAGAGAAAAGAGAATATATGCTGAAGAGATTCTGAAGGAGAAGAAAGTCTTCATTCAGACCTAACCAATCAAGCTAGGGAAAGAGATAAATTATGCAGACACCGACGAATAGTGATACAACATCACATAGTAGAATAGTGTGGAGAAAAAGTATTGAATTGATAACAATGATTAGAAATGTAATGCACTTACAATAGATTTCAAAATCTGCAATTCTAGTTGTATATGTGAACAGATCACTTTATTGTTTCAGTTTAACCATTGAAGCATCAAGTCTCTTAACCAAGCAGGACTTAAAATTATTTTGTAATTAAGATACATCCCAAGGAGTATCAAAAAGTTTGATCATACAAAGCAGCATTGGATATGCCCGATACCTATTGACAGGCCAAGTGAGTGTTTGATCAAGGATGGTAGCATTAGATGCCAGATACTAAGTGACAAACTATCTATTTAAATCCTCTAACAAGGTCACACCTAACAATGTGTATATAACCTTTAATAGGGTTGGCTCTTAACTGAGCTCACTTCAAAAGAGTGAAAATTTGGGGTACCAGTCCCAGTGGTTTTTCCCTTAACAGGGTTTCCACGTTAAAAATCCATGTATCATGTGTCTATGATTCATTACTTTATTGTTTTGAATTTCACATAAGTAAATCTGGATTGATCGGTATACACTAATTATTTACTATGTTTCAGTAATTAGAAAGATTGCTTATCGGTAAACATACAGTAGAAGGTTTTACAAAGCATTCCGACAAGTAGCAATTTGATATAAGTATTTCAAGGCATTCATCTTGTAGGACCGAATATAACTAGAGGCTTAAAAGTGGTAATCAATTTTAAGGGTTGATTTAAGGATTAATTTTTGAGGCCACTGATTCACCCNCCCCCCCCCCCCCCCCCCCTCTCAGTTATTACTAATAGTTTTGTCCTCTCATTGTGATCATTAGGTTCGTAAATAGAGAATATACCATATTCAACACCATTGTAGTTAAGGGTGATCCATATAGCTCTATTGTAGGGGGAATTGCCCCATCCAATGACATACTTACTCCATTTGGGTCCAATAAGGATGATAGTTCCACCCTTCCCTTTTGGATGATTAGTTAAGTAAAATATTGCATCTTTCCAAATGCCTTTAAGTGAAATATCAAGTGAAAAGTCAACAAATTTCACTTCTTGTAAAAGAAGAATCAATATCCTTATAAATTTTGAGAAATTGTTTTATGACATACTTCATGTTAGGGGTCTCAATCCCCCTAACATTCCAAGATGCACATTTCAAATCCATATAAGATTTCAACACTCAGTGTCCATGGGAGCTTGGAAGCTCCTGAAATAGCTAGGCAGATTCTTCCTGGGTATTTTGGTAGGCTTTAAGTTGGTGCTAGAGTTAGGAGATCTTCCCCTCTTCCTCCTAGCCAAAACCTCCCCATCTACCATAGGTTGGGAATCATCCCCTTTCTCACCTTCCAATTTATTGGTCCTTACTTTTCATCCTTTATTTTTGGCCTTAAATATAAAATAACTTCTCAGAGACAACATGAACAAACTTACCACCTCATCCTCTGCACCAAACTTCACACAAGGGACATCATCCAATATAAACTCCTGGGAAAGTAGTGATACAATCTAGGGGAAAAGGTGGGGGGGGGTTAGAATAACAAAATTAAAATAGTTGAAGATCTTGTATTTATTATAATAGGCCTATTTAAGCACACAACCCATCTAGAGGTGCAACTGCACCATCATATTTATCATGTACCACATCCCTCACCTCAAGGGGTGTCAATTGTTTCTCACCAGGTGGGGCATTAAGGATCATGTTGAAAAGTGGCCTAATGAGTATAGCACAAAGGTTTTCATTTATGGAAACACTACTTGTTCGCATGGTCGATTGGTGTACATTTCATTTTTGGAGATTCTGTTTGGAAAAATTACTAAGTCCAGGAAGTAGTTGACAGTGTATAGTTGTACAGTCTTTCTTAGTGATAAAAATATGTAATGAACTAATTCATGAAATCTTAGAGGAATGCACTATGGAATGTAACTGACCTTCACTTAAGGTCTCTTGTATTTTGGAGTTGACTAGAGAGAGTTACAACTTGTTGAAATTATGCAAAGACAATACAACAGTGAAACATGATAGATAAGTTGTTGCGGTGTTTAAGGGAGTATAATGTAGAATCCATAAGTGCTACTTTGGATTTGGTTTGGGTCCTACCCTAATTTTTTTTATGTATTATTGATGACTATGTATTTTCTATTTGATTAAGTGTTGGATGCATTTTGTGATGTATTTGTGAAGCCGACTGGAAAATTTATGTATTGAAAATATAAGTGAAGATGTTTTAATGTGAAGTTGTGTGTGGAGGATACAGATGCATTGTGATGTTAGAATCAAAAAGAGGATGTTGCAATCTATAATTGGGACTACTTAAGCATATCATATACTTGTTTAATTCACTTAAGATAAATAATTGTAAAAGATAAAAAAAAATGTGTAAGAGCAGTGTGCTCCTTGTAATGCCCCTAATAGGGTTTCTATCCTTTAACACAGATTTGTGCTAAATGTAATATTCAGGTCCTAACAGGGCTAGGTCTCCTAACAGGTCTAGGTCTCCTAATAGGGACACTATACTCTTAGTGCATTATTTGTGGGTATCATCCCCACTGGGGTTTTCCCTTAGCCAGGTTTTCCTCATTAACAAATCATGGTGTTATGAGTTGTTTACTTTATGTGTATGTTCTTATTTCAGTAATCACTTGGTTAAGTTTGAAATTGTTAATTTTTATAATAAAGTGTTATAATACTAATTCACCCCCCTCTTAGTATTACTTAATCCTAACATATTAGAGGTTCATCCCCACCCAGAAGGGGAGATGAGATGATGAAGCTTAGATGTAGAGTGCGATCAGAGGAAGACGAAGGGAAGGTCTCAATAGACTGTGTGGTACAACCTTTACCTTTGGTAAAATACCTCCTCCTGAACTTCTCAAAGGATAACTGTTGTGCATTTAGTGTTTTTTGTTTTGGTTTAGGATTAAGAGGGTCAAGTCCAAATTCAAGGGTGTGGGCTAGGGGAAGATCTTTAAGTTTAGAAAGCTCAAACTTAGAGTTGTAAATGGGAGTAGAGCCTTTATTGAAATCACTCATGAGAGAACCTAGGGAAGCACTAATATCTTCAGGGGTCACCATTTGCTGACAGGAGGGCAAGGGATTGGAGGCATCAACATGGGAGGATGGCTTGGAAGGGTACAAAGCTTTACTAGTTTTTGGCATAGAATCAGAAGGGCCTCCTTTCAAATTGGGTAAAGAGGGGTTCTTCTTCAGAGAGGCATATTTGCCTCATGTGGTCTTCTCATCTACAAAGAAAACAAGAAATAATACCACCCAAAAAAGTAAGAGTGCAAGAAAAAACTTGTTTGTCCAAATCAAGCCAAATATCATTAGGAAGGTCGAGCCTTGGTTTAATGGATACTAGGACCCTTGCATCAGTGTTTGAAAGTAAAGAATTAGATTGGTCTATAAGAATGACATTACCCATTGATTCCAATGCCCAAGAGAGTAATTTCCATAGCAATGGTGGCAAGTTTCCTATGGTAAGCCATCTAGGGCACGATAGTGCCAATATATCATCTTGTATAGCTTCTGGGGACCATGGTATGGCTCTAAATTTGTAAGAGCCAATCCTCTAGTATTGCTTTTCAACAATTTCTTTTTTGCAATTAGGGTTGTTAAAGTAAACCATAAATAAACCTTTTTGAAGCATACAAAGATAAGAAAAATGAAACACTAACTTTTTCTCCCAATTATTATGCATCCAGTCATTCATAAAATTTGTAGCTAGTAACTTCAAAATTTCTTGAGCACCAATAAACATAGTTGTATCTCTAAGCCTATTATTTTCTGTTTCTATTATTGCAGATATCTAAGAGTTCAGTTTGACAAAAAATGTAGAAGTAGGTAGGTCCTTACAAAAATATCCTCCATCTGATTGGTTGTAGCTTTTAAAGACTATTTTACATATGCACTTTGCACCACCTGGGAGGACATTCTTGTTCACCACCACCTTCTTGAAGGAGTGAGCCCTAGCCTGGGTGGTCACCAAAAGAAGCGATGAGACAAAACCATAATGGTTTCCAGGCATCGTAGAGCCCATATTCAATTATAGAAGGGAAATAAAAGCAATGAATTTTCTCTACGATTGAAGTGGGTCAAAGGAAGACCTTCCACTAGCAGGGATGGCCTCCTCAAAATCTGCAGAGGTTAGTCTAGGTTTCATATTCATGTGGATCCTCCACATCAATACAAAATTAGTACAAATAAACATAATATACACCACTTTTGTTTTACCAAAGTAACAAGAAAAAAATCCATAATGGTTTCCAGGAATCATAGAGCCCATATTCAAATAAAGAAGGGAAATAAAAGAAATGAATTTTCTCTACGATTGAAGAGGCTCAGAGGAAGGCCTTCCACCTGCGGGGATGACCTCCTCAAAATCTGCAGAGATTAGTCTAATTTTTATATTCATGTGGCTCCTCCACATCAATACAAATTTAGTATATATAAACATAACATATACCACTTTTGTTTTACCAAAGTGTAACATACAAAAATAGAGATATGTTGATATAGTTATATGTTTAATTATGTTACATTTGAAATTGAGGGAGAAATGTAATGTGTGAAGAAGGTAGGATTGTCCTCTTAATCCCAAATTTCTCAAAGGGAAGACCCAAATTGATTAACCCTAAAGAAAGGATCAATGCATAAGTGAATCAACCTATTAAGGATAGGGATAAAGAGAAAAACCCTAATTCCCATTTTATAGAAAGATTAATGACTTTAATTGAAAGGGATAGGAGAAATGTACTAACCTTGAAATATTACAGATCTGAAGAATGTTTTTTTCTGAAGCCTGTGTTGAGTTTCTGGAAAATTTGAGATCGGATCTGGAATAGAAACGCAGAGACGAACAAAACCCAGAAATATTTTTCTATTCTGACACAGTTCTGATTTATACCCTCAAGTCAATGTCACCATTGATCCAGAATTTCCAATTGCACCCTAGGGAAGAATCGACTTAAAAAGTCTCAGACTGAAATTCTAATTTTGGATCCCAAAATTTTTCTGAAAAGGGTATCTAAATCTGCACTCTGATTTGCTATTCCAAACCTGTACCTACAAGAAAAATGGATTGTTTGTTGGGGGAGGGCTTTGCCTTAGTCAAACCCTGATTTAGGAATTAACCTTGAAATTAATATTTGAAATAGAGAATGCTATCAAGTAGTAGAAGTAAATCTAATAATAAAGCTATGATATTCAATAGATATGCAATTATATTTCAAATGTAAACAAGTATGTAAATATGCAAGCTTGGGCTCAATTAGAAACCATAAACCTCCATGATTGTATGCTTGAAATCCACCTTGAAGAGAGAATGAAATATTCTTGAGGATGCACAAAAGGATCTTGAAGGAATATCACACCTTCATGATGGAGAGAGCTAGGGTTTGAATGATGAATCTTGAATGCTTGAACCAAATCCCTTCAAAGGCTTGAAAGCTTGAATCCTTGATCTTCAATGGAGAACCTTAATGCTTGAGAGGAAGAATTGAACACTTTGAAAGCTTTAAAACATGTAGAACAATGGATGCTTAAAGTTTTTCCTTGATGACTTCTTGCTTCACATGGCTTACTTGATCTCACTTAGTGCTTAACTTGACTTAGAGAAAATGAGAGGAGAAAACTTCCTTTTGTATGAAACTAGGGCACAATCTTCTAGAGAGGCTGACATAGGAGAACTAAATTCCCATTAGACCCATACCCCTAGAAGAGGACCTATATTAAATATAATTTAATAATCGTCACTTCAAAACCAAAAATAGCCGACCCGAAAGCGGGAAATGAATTTTTGATGACCTCCGGCAGCCGATAGACTTCCAGATTTGGAAGGGGGACCCAGGTCAAGGTCGAGGTCATCCTTGACCAAGGTCAAGGTTGAGGTCGACCTTGACCTAGGTCAAGTTTGAGTTCTACCTTTACCTAGGTCAAGTTTGAGGTCGACCTTGACCCAGGGAGTCAGGACCCCTGGAAAACATGCCACATGGGATGGATGGTGCCTGGAGAGGCCCAATCACGGTCCTAAATAGGAAGAGAAGTAGGAGAAGATGTAGAAATGAGGGGAAAATATGATGGTGGTAAAAAACACCCCCTAAGGAGGGCTAAATGTTCTTAACATAGAACTGCTTCCATTTTAAGAGGATACATTAAGCCCCCACTTTAGCAGAAGTATGGAAATCAAACATACTTGCGGTAAAGCTAGAAAAAAGACTCTGGTGGATAGAAACGAGGTAGAATATCACTTAGACAAGGACATGAGCCCCCCAAAAAAGGATTCTAACTCAAAATACATGCATAAATATATGAAAGTAAAGAGAAATCAATCATAGAAAACATACATGACTACATAAGCAAGACAAGAGCAACACTATAGATAACATAACTTCATGATCTAATCCAACTAGCATGAAAGCAAAACAGAGAAAAGATAAAGTGATTACCTCACCTTGTAAGATGCCCACCTTACCATGTATCACCTATGGGGGAGATCCCAACAAGTTCACCCATAAACTATACTTTGCAATTGTTTTGTGTCTTCTAATGGATTTTGAAATATCCATAGATCCACATTCTTGTATCACTATGGAATATAAAATGCGTGTCTTTTCAGGATTTAGCAACTTATGCGCATTACCTTCCAAGGATTAAGCATATTGTAAAATCTGTATCTCTTTAGGATTTAGCAACTTATGTGCGTTACCTTTCAAGGATTTAGCAAAAAATAAAAATAAAAATAAAAATGTGTGTCTCTTCAACATTTAGCAACTTATGTGTGTTACCTTCCAAGGATTTAGCATGTTGTAAAATGTAAACTAATGTAAAATATAGTATAAGTGAGACCCTATATATGCCCCCCTCCTTATCATGTCCACCCACTAGGAAGGATAAGGAAGAGAAAAGATGATACCTACTTCATAAGGTAAGGAGATATCCAGCTTAACAGAAATATACACTATATCCTTAGCAAAGAGTATTGACCCTTACCTTTAAGAGCATAGATAATCATGAAATGGATATGTCACAGATGGAAAAAGGATCCTCAAAGAGGAAGAGATATTATCATCAATACCCCCACCATAGAGGAGTGCTTAGGATAAAATATCATCTTCCAAAGAAAACAGGGACCAAAGATTCAATCATCTAGCCCCCTGCGATGAAGAGGAAGAGGAATCTCGGAATGAAGGTGTCAAACTCTAACCAAAAGAAAAGGAAAGAGTTTATCAAGAGCATAATTTGAAAAATAAAGAAGAGGTGATGACCTAGGAAACTCATCTCTCATATAAGAGGGTATCCATAGCCAAAAACATAAATCTTTGTAAGGAAATAATGTTGTATGATAAACAAATGCCACTAAGCTAAGGAAAGCATATCCTTAGATAGAGGAAGAAGGAAAATACCTTGCCCCTAGGGGTGAAAGAAAGGGATATATCAAATTATATCAAGAGATCTTGTAGCAAAGAGATATATTTACAAAACAAATGTCCTAGAAAAGATATCATGAATGATTATGAGCGAATGTATCATAATAGAAAATTATAGGGATAGAATACAAAAAGAATAACCAATTAAACTCAAAACAAAGTACATGCTACGAGCATAATGGATCCTTCAAGACTAGAAGGAAATACCTCTTGCCCCCCAGTTAAGAGACAAAGGGTGAAATATGATCTAACTTATAGAAGAACGAGGGGAATGCCCTATATCAAAATTATGAAGAAATTGTAATACTGCACAGGAATGAGATATAATTCCTAAAGTAGCTCTTTCTTGAACATATAATTTGAAATGCACACAATCAGAAAGTAAATGTGTATTACTATAATGAAAAGGACATCTATATTTAGAGAGAGCATTCTTCGGAATAGGTTTAAATATTTCTTTCTTAGAATTCATTAACTGGACATACACTTTCTTAGCCACATCTTGACGAGTATCAGGGTGATCTAAGGAAGGTGTTGGAAGAAGAACATGAAGAGGAGGATGATGGTTAAGATAAAACACCTTGATTGGAGGAGGTGGGAAACCTATACCATGCATATCTTGTTTAGGAGATGAATGAATCGAGTTTTTAATGCCGTGTTCATTGATACTAAGTCCTAAACCTTTATAGCCTTGATTATCCACCATAGTATATCCGGTAGTGTACCTATCTTGGAAAGCTTCTACAAGAGGATATTGATTATAATGTTCATGAGAAAATGTTATATATGGTGGAATGATAGGATTAGAAGAGGTTTCTTTTTTTTTCCCTTCAATATCATCATGGATTGGATAAGAAGGGGAAGGCAAATGAAAGAATTCTTGAACATCAATATCATGAATCCTAGTTTGAGCTCCATCATAAATGTGGGAAGAACTAGGGATTGAAGATGGAGAAATAGAAATAGGAATATTTGGAATTGGATTAGGCATGATAGGATTAGGATTAGGAGGATTAGAAACTATAATAGGAATGATAGGATTAGGATTAGGAAGATTAGTAGATGGGGTATCATCTACCCAATTCTTCACATAATCTAAAAGAGTAATAAGTCCACTACACAAATCCTTAATGAAAGTTTTGAAAGTAGGAAG
>MU223454.1:419159-432486 GCA_018584345.1 Thuja plicata | reverse complement strand
TATATATATATATATATTAAAATGCACATCTCTGGGTTAAGTAATTTAATTTGTTAAACCATAAAAGACAATAATGATAGAACTCATTTCAATTTTGATCTGTAATCTCTAAGAGTGCCTTCTCAAATACGTATTCCAATATCTCTATCTTCCATTCTTGATGGAAGAGAATGATGAAAAAACTTACAAAATTGAGTAAATCCACGATATACATAGAAAAACATTTGACCCTTTTTCCTATGTAAAACCCTGTAGGAGACCCCACTACGTTGTCCTTACTGAGAAATTGGACCTACTTCCTTTGCCTTCAAGATTCCCTTCTTCAAAACAGCACGACGAAGCCTGACGTTCATCGTTAAAGCCCTAAGGCCGTGCTCAAGATCCACTGTGTAATTTCACAGTCATGGGACATATGAAATTAAGGTGTTCAAAGTTTGAGGGAAAAGACCATCACAACGTTGCTTGTTCAAACTAAATATTCTATTGTAAAATCTAGAAAAAATTTATGGACATCCATCAACACGCACAGGTATAGAGGGTTTCAAAACCAAGGAAAAGACTAGGTAGCAAAATACACATACCATGGATTTGTTGAATAATATCTAGAAACTTCTAGGCTTATGCAATCTGTAGGTGAAGTCACTGCATCAAAATAATGGATGCCATGACAGTGATATATGCAAAACGTGGAAGCTTAGGCCCGACATGTTAACTATCTAACTGAAATGTTCTGTTTGAAACAACCCCTCAATAAAATGTGGTCTCAATCATTGCCATGAATGTAGCATGCATTCAAAATGGATGAGTTGAAACGTCTTTAGAGGCTTTCAAACAAATTGCAATCTCCAAACTAAAAAATGGAAACCGCAGATTTTACAATAGAATCTCATCAATGAGGGAGTTGCCCTAATTTATGGTAAAATAAATGATAGAGAAAGTTGATAAAATTATCACAAGCTTAGCAATGTAGGAAGGGAAGATCTAAAAAACAAATTGAAAAATAGATGACCAGAAAAGCCATTTGAAACAAAGGGAATACAATTACTCTTAATGAAAGATCAGACACCAAAATTGTAGTTGCACACTAATTGGTATCTCATTGTGTCCTTGTTTTGAATCAAAGAGTTTTGGACCAGTGTGTTTAAGGTAGTTGGAACTATTCAGTCCTCCATTATCATCAGTGCTCATCAATAAGATAATTGTAAAAATTACAATAATTTATTATATGTTTTAGCAGCCATAGTGAATAACCATGACATCCTTTTTGGATTCGGACAAGTAATTATTTGATTTAGACTCTATCCATGCATTTTTTTTGTAAGCATTTATCTAATATCTCTTTGATTAGTTTGGATTTTAAGTACAAATTCTTCATATTATGGTATATATATTTTTTCCTATTTTTTTTATGAATATTGTGTTAAGTTTAATGAATATATGCATCAGTTTCTATTAAATTAAAAATATGTGCACATCATTTTCATTTCTTATTTGAATTATGGTAACCCTGCCCGACATCAACAATTATAGAAGGGGCAGTTCGAGAGATAGTTATTGAGCCATCCATTGGAGATCTGGCCCCTTACCCAAAACCATCTCACCCACCATCAACGGTAGATCGAGATCCTACAAGTGCACATCCAGTAGCTACTATCAGTAAAACTGTAGTGTGAGATAACCGAGTTGTATACTGTATTTTTCTAATGTTAAACTGTTGATATTAGTGAGGCATGGAGCTAATACTCATTGATTGGTTTAACTATCGTAAATGTAGTTTTTACTATCATGGGTGCCAACATAGATGCTGAGTAGACTCTGCTAAATTCTATATGGCTATTACTAACTGCAGTAAACATTCTCTTTTACTTTTGTCTTATTTCTTATTACTTATGTTGAGTATTGAACATCAGAAAATCCTTTTAGCATAGACATATTCTACATGCATAATGTGTGATTTTATCCATGTTCATAAAATGTTTATCTAAAACAATGGATGAAACTTTCAAAATAGTGAATAAAACCCTATGGGAAGCATAAGGCCTTGAAGAACCATTATAAATATTGTGTTTAAAATAGTCATGAAACCCTTATTCTTTGTATGGATCTTTATTTTACAAAGCAATTTAGTTTCCTTTATTTGTCCAGACTAAGTTTCAGTTCAACAAATGTAGCTCTTTTGTGTTTGAATTTATTTTAGTTTGGAATAACATAGAATTACAAAATACTTTGAAATTTATACTAGGACCATCATTCTAGGCTCACTGTTGACCATCATTTGGTGGTTGATCTATAATTTTATTAAATAGTTTTTTGAAACTAACAATCACAGAGAACTTATTGATTTCTCTAATTAGAATGATTAATGTACTGCCCTAGAAGTGAGATTGTTTTGAATGTACACACAGATAACACTAAAATTTTCCCCTCATAATATTCAAATAGGGGGAAATCCACCTGGAAGTAGCTAATGGCTCATCTGCAAACCTGAACAAATATCAGTTAGAAAAACAATTTACTGAGAATTGCATATGAAATATAGTTGATCTATCTTATGAATGAATGCATAGTGGGAAGGTTGCACTAACTACTCCTGAAATGTCTCCCATTAAGCGAGTATTATGTTTGTAAGATTATCAGATGCGTTAAATAGAGTGAAAACAACACAAGTATAGTTCACCTTGTGAGGTGGTGGTTGAAGTGAGGATGCAACTTGTGATCCCTTTTATTACAGATGGTATTGTTGCCTATCTTATTGGTAGATCGCTAATTTTAGTTTTATGAACTAGGGTACGTGCCACGTTTTGATTCTTACCCCATTTTGAATGATTGTCATCTTGGCACCATCCATGTGAATAGTGGATACCATGGATGCTAAGTTAAAGTTCCTCAGGCTTCCAATGCTAAAGGTAAACATATGGTATGATATGATATTAGTAAATATAATAAATACAAATCAATCTTTTTGAAATAAAATCTAATGACTACTCCAATGGTTTGGTTATTTTGGATGTTGGTTCTTGTGCATTGGACTTCTTTTTTGACACACCCAAGCTTCATGCCTATCCATTAAGGATATTTTCATTATATTATAACTGTCAAATATTTTTCTTCTGTTGCTACTAACCTTGAATCAATTTTTGGTTTGCATTATGATCGTCTTTTATTTTCATAGGCTTTCTTGATCTCACTATCCCTTAATGTTTGATCACTACTTTTTGCATTACAACAAATGTTTAAGCTTGCACTTATGACATAGCACAATTATTTCTCATTGAATAGTATTTTCACTATTTTCTACTGTCAAAAAATCTTTTTCTCTTCAAATCTTAGTGTCTGGATTTGAAGGACCAATTATGATAACAAGATTTGTGATACAAGACTATAAAATTTTGCACTTGAAAAGTCATAAGAAGACAATGAAGTCTTCACTCGATGAATTCTGAGGGACTCAATAATTTGATACTAGAAAGCTGAATGAATGGCCAGAAGCAATGGAGTGATATGGAAGAGACTGTATATCCATGCAACTAAGCCTTCACCCATGCTCTTAGATTTCTGAAATCTAGTGTTCTATTGTAGGCACTCTTCTTAGCTTCTAGGGTTCCTTAATTGCATTTCCATTGTTTCTTCTATGAAATCTATCTACCAATCCATCAAAAAAGCATTTTAAAAGAGTTTAGGATTCAAATTATAGTAGGGTTATATTAGAAATTCTCTTTAAAAATAGTTGTATTAGCTCAGATTGTAATTGAATGTATCAAGTTCTATTAATTTACAAAACAAAGAATATAATTATTTTTTTCAATGTTTTTTTTTTATCATAGAATATGTTTATTTTTTTAATTTGATGCACATGCTTCTATATTATTGTTTATATTTCTATTAAAAATGATCTATATTTCAAAACAAGTGCTGCATCATAGCATAGTTCCTGCCAAAATTGGTAGGGCCATTTTGGAAAAGTAATATAAGGCACCAAATCCCGCAAAGTTTGAGTTGTTTAGTAATTTTCAAAGCTGAAAGAACAAACTGATAGTTCACAAATGTCTTTCATGTACAAATTAAGTTCCTAAAGTCAAGAAGCATTTGTTTACATGGAGAATTTTAACTACAATGACCTGTGTTATGCAAATTACTCTATAAGTTGGGGGGATATTGGAAAAGGTTGTAGAGTTTGGATTTACACCTACCAATTGCATTTGCTATGAAGCTTCTAAAATATTTTCAACAATCCATTTTGTCAAAATTTTGTAATCAAGGGAATGATTCTCCTTGAGACATTCTATCAAATATTTTAGGTGACTTGTCCAAGCTTCTAGATTCTTTGTATCCTGCAAACAAGGAAATTTGTCAAACAATTCACATGCCATGTCAATGCATATACATTTTGTATACATTTATACTAGGGTTGTTCAAGCTACAACATGTTACAAAATTCCTACCCATGGTGGATGTCTATACCACACATTTACACTCCCATTTTGGCACAATTTGGGAGGCCAAAGGCTACACAGTCAACATTTACACCTTTCTACTGTATTTGGCTGGATGTATCCTAGAATCACAGCATTCCATGATACAAATCATAATGCAGAACAAAACTAGATATAGTGCCTAGTAATTGTAGGCTTCAAATTTTGGTAAAAAGCTCATAGTAGCAATCCAAAACAATGTTCTAGAGTCTCAATTTAATAGACGATCCTGTAATTTAGTTCAATGCAGAGTGTTATGTTTTAAAATCACTTGCAATTAAATAACTTGTGCAAGAGAACAATGTGATAGGATATGTACAACAAATATTTTATAATAATAAGCTATATAAAGGAAATAGGTGTCATATTTATTTTCCACTTGAAGAGAGGCTTTAAAATACTTCGGCATTATCAAGTTGATTCATTTGAATTTGCAAGTTGTTTCCCACAATAGCCTTTGCATCCGAACAAGATGCATAAGCAATGGATCTGTAACACTTTCACAGTAAAATGGCTTGGAGGATCTGTGTGTCCTTATAAAATTTCTGATAGATTGTAATGAAAAGTACAAGTTATTAGTTAAAAGATTTATAGTTAGGAAATTATGTAGAAAAAAAATGAGTTATTAGTTAATTTCAAGTTTTTATATTAGGTAAACTTTCTAGAATATAATGAGATATTATTTAAGTATTTACCGTAAGGTGTTTGTGCATTTTAAATCAAGGATTTTTAAGATTTTAGTAATCAATTCTTTAGCAGTTCTTTATTTATATGGAGAAAACTTTAATTACACCTGGAAAGGAGAAACACAATTAAAATGTAATGATTAAGGCTAAGTTTCCCGTTGGGTATTGTTTTTTTTACCCCAAGTTGGATACAACTATCTAACATTGCCTTTGTTGAACTCAAAAAGAGAACTTATATAGTCACAAATAGTTGGTTCTAAATCCTTTGGCATCTTACTGTTAATTTTTCTTTCAGTTTAAAGTTTGTAATATTTACATTATTGTGATTGTGCTCTAAATATTATCACCCATAATTTATGGATAATGGCTTGAATGTAGATGTGGATTTCAAGTTGAAGTTTCTATAAAAGAAATAATTATATTTATATTGTCAGAAGTCGTGTAGGCCTAAAATTGATAAATATTAAAAACAAAATTAGAGTATAAAGGTTCAACAAATGGCAGTAAATGATACTGCTGCCAAAGAATGTAGTTGGTCATTCAAAGGATACTATAAATATTCAATTTGCAGCATAGAAGTTGTATTGAGAGATTGGCTTGGTCTATATCACCTAGTAAATCTGTATGCCTGCAAACATGACATGCAAAGAGTCATCCCAATATGAAAACTGATTTTAATATAGTATTTTTGAGAAACCTGCCCAAATTATCTTGCATTCAAATAATAAGATAATTTAGAGGAATCAGTGAAGGCAGTATGTCATTTAGATATAAATGCACACCTTAACTTTCTTCAGCAAATCTTTAGCTACTGCATTAGTTTTGAAAGGGTTGTGTACAAAAAATACAAAAAACTTGTCTAACTCTAGGTCACCTGCAATATGTGGTTCAAAGCCTTGGAGAGAGATGGTTTGACATCAGCTGGATGCAATGTTCGTGCTGCATAATATGTTGCTAAATCTTGCATGGTAGCATAGGTCCTTGGTTTACTCGTCTTTCCCGGGTACTCCCAATTGATTTAAGCGGAGAAGAAGTAATGAGAGGAATTGTTGAAACATCAACAATTATCGTGAGATTAGTTTGTTAACTGCAGCTGACACAAGGCAATTTGTGAATGTCAAACTCATGGATGGAATACAAATCATGAAACATGGGTTAATTGAGTTTGACTTAAAAAACTATACACTTGAATCTTGATAGAAATATCACAATTTCACATGCCCCCAACTATATATGTCTTTACATGCATTTCAATGTGTGGTAAGGACTAAAAGTCCCAATCACAACTATGCATATGGTTTCCATCATGTGCAGTTAGGACGTTGCATTTACATGTTGTTCAGATTCATTATATCATCAAATACAAAGCATTTTCATTTTGTACTTTATATTGACAATAGTCATTTTGCAATTTGATTTTAGATGTTTTCTACATTAGTATGTTTCTTTTTATTACAATTATAATTAGTATGAATGAACAAAATAATCAACCAAACAAAATGATATGTTGGAATGATAGTGCAATATTTATCAATATAGCATCGATGGCTTCGGTCAATGTGCCTATGTTTCAATGTGGTGTTGGGCCTTGTGTGTTGAAGACGTCATGCACAAAAAGTAATCCTATGCATCAATTTTGGGTTTTCCCAAATAGGAAAAAGGTCTGGATATGGAATTATATTTTATGTTTAAAAGTAATGTGACAAGTAATCATTTTAGGAAGAACTAATGTAGATTTGGTATTGCAGGGAAATAGTGGATGTCAATACTTTCGGTGGGTTGATGAAACCACATTTACATCTACCCCATCTACATCTATATAAGATGTAGGAAATGAGTGCAACTTGTGCAAGGCTCGAGAGGCAGCTAGTGTTGCTGAGATTGCTTCAATGGCGAAAGCAGAGATCATGTTTCTGCGATGCCTTCTTTGTGTAGTTTGTGCACTAATTTGTTGGGACCATATGCATAAATGTGATTAACAGAGGGCTATTGTAGATACTAAAAAAAATTTATAATTTCATGTAGATACGTTGGAAAAAATTTTGTGAACTTTTGTTGTTTATGACTTCGTTGTGATTTTCTATATCTTGGATGGTTTTTTGTAAATTTTATCCTTGTTCCTTTTAGAAGTGTATGGATTGAATATGCAAATGCATAATTGTAGATGAGGATCAGTAATAGGGTTCCAGGCATTTCTTAGATCCTTTGGATCTAACCCCATCTTTTCCTTCCTTGTAGGTTCTGGATCATATAGGAGCATATTGGATTCAACCCTGGAGACATTGGTAACTATCCATTTAAAGCCCTCAGTAGAAATTCCTCAATTTAAATTTAAAATTATATATAGTACTTGCATTTTTCTGTAAAAAGAGGGTTCAGAAGTCATGATAATGATAATACTCGACAGTTTTTGTTTGAAGCAAAAGGGCAAATCTCTTATATATAAAAGTATTAGTATAATTTGGATAGCAAGGATCACCCAACTTTATAAAACAAGAATGAAAACAATCCAACTTAAAAGTAGAAGACATATAGACCTGTCTAGTGATCATATTGTGTTGAAGGTGGAGTCTGATGTTGCTTCAATGACATCGGGTAGTGATGAAAAATTTAATGTTTGCAGTCGTTGCAACAACATCAGGCGCCACCTTCAACACAATATGATCACTAAACAGGTTTGTATGTCTTTTACTTTTAAGTTGGGTTGTTTTTGTTCTTGTTTTATGAATTTGGGTGATCCTTGCTATCCAAATTATACCAATAATTTTATAAGATATTTTCCATTTTGCTTCAAACAAAAACTATCGAGTATTATCATTTTCATGACTTCTGAACCCTCTTTTTACAGAAACAATGCAATTAATGTATAGAATTTTAAATTATCAAGTATCAACTCTAGGAGGGATCGTTGACATCAGTCAAGTGTGACTTTGGGTTATTAGTGATCTATTTGACATGCTAGGAAGGAAGGGATGTCGATTATTAGTGTAAATAGTAGCTAGTTAATGACTTATATAATATTAGTTAATAATGTAAGTGTGACCACTGATATTTTTTAGGAATATCTAAATGTCAGTGTGGCCCTTTACTCACGGTCATAGAATTAGGTAATATGTATCTCCTCTCATACAATTATAAATCTTGTAGGTTTGGGATCATGGATATTACCTTAATATCTTACAAGAATTGGTTCTCCATCGTAGTTAGGAACCGTTGGGTTTAAAAGTTCTACCATCCTTTAAAAGACTGATTTTAAAGTTAAACCTGGACTACGATGTCTTTGCGAGTTACATAGGCAAGGACATCTATGATGAGCCCCTGAGACATTAGGTCTAGCCCTTAGGTCTTGTAATTTTGAGTTCTTCCTTGATCTTGCCACCCCTTACCAATATTTACATATTTTTCATCTCTTTACGAAACTAGTTTTAAATACCTTATGATTGATTTAGCTAAGTTATTTATGCAGCTTATCTTACGATCTTGTCTGTAATAAACTATGAATTTTATATCATGCTTCTAGTTGTGTAGCCGTATATACAGGTATAGGAAATAAAGAGGCAAAAAGAATATGATACACATGCAAGAAAGAGAAATTCAAGTATGCAGTTGCAAGTCATGTTGGTTATTTGAACATCATAATAAGCTTTATTGTTCTAAGTAGATTTATTATCGTTTTAGATTCCAGTTAAATCATATAACAAATAGGTTCACACTATGTATTAATGTAGTATGGCATTGTTTAGAAAGAAAAAAATATTGCAAATTAGATATGTTTGGAGTAGAATAAATAGTTTGTTTAATGTCCAATCTAGTGTTAAGAATTTTGGGCATTACATACAACTCTCCCATTTATTTTTCGGAAGTTATAATACTCCATACGGTAGAATTTTTTCAACACTCATGTGTTATGGCATTTAATGAACATGTACGTATCATAAGTATAATTTTTACAATTTTGTTTCTCTGCTATAAACAATTTATTATATTCAAATTATTGTTTATGATAGTTATAGGAACATTTCAAGGACTTTGTAAATAAATGGGTTTTCAAACCCCATTACAATTATTGTAGATGATGTAGCACAGTCAGGTAAAGAAAATCTATGATTTGTTCTTTTAAATTTCTTTTTTGATTTATAGCTCTTTTAATTAATGAAATACTTGTAATTCACTAATATAAAGGGGTATAATGCATTCAAGCAAAAGGTTCTGGAGGCTGCTAAGTGTTTTGTACTAGAAAACACCTTTTGCTTGGTAATTTAAAGCCATAAATGGAAACTTACAATCCTAAACAATTAGTATACCATTGATGGATTCATAATTATTAGGTGAAAGGGAGTTCTCTGATTCGGAACCCCCTTTGGTGAACATCCTTCAAGTATGACTTTGAGCATTGGATGCCCAAAGACAGGAAGAGAGAAATACAAACGAACATTGGTTGTATTTGAAGCCAGGTAATTTGACTAAATTAAGTTTATATTCTTGTAATTTGTTTGTTGATATTGGGTTGTAACCATAATAAAACAGATTCATTTATCATGTAAAACCATCTCTATCTGGAAAAACATGTTATCCATGCATATTCTACGCAGTCGCACGTGCATTCTCGGTTCAGAGTGGGAAAATCTTATTTTGGATGTGAGGGAGAGAATCCAAACACATAAAGAACATGCACATAAACACGACACCTGAGAAACATAAATGTAGATATCACAATAGTTGAGAAACATAAATGTAAATATCATGGTCAAAAATTTTTGGAGACACAACATAATTGAATGGTATACCCAGACGATGCAACACAACCACTACTCTGGTTCCAAGTTGACACTGCGGGATCCAAGAATAAATTTAGAGAGCGGAGGAGGGCCATAATGACCAAAATAATACATGGTCCCTATATTATTTTGGTCATTATGGCCCTCCTCCTCCACTCTCTAAATTTATTCCTTATCTATGGTTTTTGGATCCTGTAGTGTCAACTTGGAACTAAAGGAGTGGTGGTTGTGTTGCATCATCTAGGTATACCACTCAATTATGTTGTATCTCCAAACAATTGTGACCATGATGCCTACATTTATGTTTCTTATTTGTTGTGTCCTAGGACCCCTTATGACCCTTTATGATCCCTAAGAATACATCTTAGAGGTCTTAAAGTGTCGTAAAGGGTCATAAGAGGCTCCTAGGAGGGGCCAGATGAGCTTCCACCTTCACGTGGTTGGCCATGTTAAGTAGATAATGTTAAACTCTTCTCAAAACAAAGAGAAACTTGACAACCAACATTCAAATTTGAAGATTTACAGGCTAGGGTGAAATATTTTTATTTTTTTTACAAACTTCTCGTCACTTTTTTGACATTTGTTTGGTCGACAAGAAACCTATATAAACGACGAATTGATCGACAGAATGTCGTCACTGTTTTGACGGCCTTGCATCGACAATAACGTCGTTTATATAGGTTTCTCATCATAAAAGTGACAGACTATGAAAAGGGCTTAGGGTGAAAGGCGCACACAACATCTCTCATGGAGCCCTTTTTTTGACCTTTCGGTCGTCAATTTTACAATGAATATTCCAGTCGTCGTAAGTTTCGACAAAATATTTTCCACATCAACTTTGGTCGACTGATCGACCTTTTTCAGTCACAAAATCGACCTATGGTCATAAAAAATTGGGCAAAATTTTATTAGTGGTAGATTTTTTTTTTAAAGATTTTATACACTGTATTACAAAGTGGCATGGGCCTGAAATAAACAAAGGTCTTAGGCTTATTCATTTTTGGAAAAAGCGCAATATTTTTTACATTAAAGTTTTTCAATAAAGTTCCATGTTTCCTTGATTACTCTAATGCTAGAAGAAGATCAAATCCAAACACATCCCAACACTTTTGATATAATAGAATTTTAAACCCATCCGGACCTGGTGCTTTGTCTAGAGGGAATGAGAAGACCACCTTCCTTAGCTCTTCTAGTGTGAAAGGATTCATTAAGTTCGCATTATATTCCTAAGAGACAATGTTTGGAATTGTTGTTAGAAATTTATGTTCCTCTAGAGATGGTTGTGTTGAATTATTATCAGACGTGGCTAAGAGATATGTTAAAAACTTGACTCCTTGCTCTTGGATCCCCTTTATTTTAGTGATTAATCTACCTGATGTGGAATCCTGAATTGAAAACACTGACTGAGCACCTCTTTTAATTTGGGTTGAAGCATGGAAATACTGTGTTATAGTCTCCCTCCCTTAGCCAAAGTTCTCAAGACTTATGTCGCCAATGTATTTCTTCCCTTTTACCTGGGTATGTGCACCAAGTTGTGGACCAAAAAGGGGGGTATAAGTGGACACATTTTTTCTGAAATCGGGTAAACCTGAACTTGGAATAGGATTTTGAGGGTCATGCACTCAAAATAAGAAGATGTGTAAAAAAGAAAAATTGTATTACTCTACATCTAGTTTCTAGAACACTAATTTTTTTAAAACCCAATAAGATTAAGAGGGTCAAACCTCGAGCGCACAAAAAAATATTCCTAATTTTTTTGGGAAAACATAACATAGTTGTTTCCATGCGCGGTACAAAAGGTATAGTTATATTCAGTAATTTTTTAATCCCTTTGGTAGGATGATAGGTAAGAGTTAGATCTAGAAGTTGTGTATATTTTTGTAATTTTCTGATGAGTATTTTTTTTTTTGTGATTTTTTGAAGTGGTCGCATCCTGAAAATTTGGTACCTGTTCATGCGTTGGGCATAACTTGCATCAAAATAATAAAAAATGAAATTTTTTTTTAAAAAAGTGTATAGAATCAAGTGTAGAACAATAATATGTAATTTATTTTTAATTTTATTAAGTATTTCAAAAAAAAATTTAAAAATGGTAGACATATGTCTGTGAGTACAATCAAGACATTGGTAAAGAAAATTAAAGTTTACTATGCTAATGTTGTCCAAAAATAGAAAAAATTATATGGTTAGAAAGCTAAGAAGACGTATGAGATTATGGTGAAAATTATAAAGCTACCTGGTTGACAAATTGTAACCCTGATGAAGATAAAGTTGAGAAATCATCTTACGAGATTAAAAAACGTCTAAAAGAACAAAAAAGGAGGGAAAATGAGCCTCCAAGCCTTTGGGTCATTTTTCAAGCCTCTTCCCGAGCCATAACCTGATCGGGTTTCTTAATTTCAAATAACCCAATCGGGTTCTGAAAAGACAAAAGTACTTCAAAACCTGATCGGGTTCTATAAAGAAAAAAGTACTTCAAAACTCGATCGGGTTCTGAAAAGAAAAAAAAAGTACTTCAAAACCCGATCGATTTTTCAAGAAGTAAAAATTATTCATTTTATTATTCATAACCAGAGAGAGAGAGAGAGAATGCGCTTGAAATGTTGAACCATCAAAAGCACAGAGCATGACATCTAGATTAGCCAATGCTTCACCTAAGATTTTCTGAAGTAACCCAATCTCCTCTTCTACACTCTCACTTTGTTTCGCTTCCTCTACATGCAATATTTCAATCTCTTTTGTACTCTTTTAATTGTTCCCAATTGGTTCTCGCTCTCTACACACAATGATGAAATTTGTTGTCTCAGGGCTTGGATAATTTGACCAAGTTGATTTTCCCCATCTTCTCGCAATAATATCATCTCTTCTAGCAGATTTTCAATAATTCCAAATTGTTTCTCACCCTCTGACATAAGTATTTTGTTTTCTTCCTTCACCTCGCGAAGCTCATATAAAAGACATGTATGGTAATCTTCATAGTATTTAGGAGGCACAAATTGGTAACAATTTGAGTAGTAGGAATCAAAAAATACACACCCTTCTTCACCAAACTGTATAAATGGGCAACCTGAAATACATTTGAAAGTAGAGTTGCTCCCTTCGCTTCGGGCCATTGCAAATTAGCGAAATTTTTCTGCTCTTCCCTCCAGCAAAATAGCTTATTTCAATGGTCGCCCATGAATTTTTTTAAATGGCTGATTGGTTGCCTTTGCTTCTTTCAATGGCCATCCATGATTTTTCTGCAATCTTCCAACCTTTCGTACATAGTTATTACAATTTAATACCCTCCTAGTACATAGGTGTTTCAAGTGAGTGAAATCTCTCTCTCTCTCTCTCTCTCTCTCTCTCTCTCTCTCTCTCTCTCTCTCTCTCTCTCTCTCTCTCTCTCTCC
>MU223454.1:363756-408213 GCA_018584345.1 Thuja plicata | reverse complement strand
GTGATTGGTTGGGGTATGAGTCTATGTATGAGTTCAACATTGGTTGAATTGAGTCCAAGGATGGAGGGCGGGAGTTCAAATCAATTTGAGTCATGATGGCTAGACAAGGAAGTGAATTCCTTGAGTTCAATTACATTAGAAGAAATTATTTGACCATAAAGCAATAGCAAACAAACATACACTAAGTTACCACCATAAAAATTATTAAGATATGATATTTTCAAAATAACGTAGTATTCTATTTTAGGAATATTTATAAAACATTACCTCGTGTACATTTGAGATGCTCGTCTACGTGTACTATAACGAGCACTCCTTGGTGTGCTTGTACCACAAGCTGCACCCTGCAATGCATATTATTCATGTATCAATTTAGATTCTTCTATACATAAAATTTTATTTACTTTAAACAGATTTAGGTAATTAATTAAAATAACATGTCAAAACACAAATTTAAACAAACCTGTGTCGGCTCTGAACAATACACCATCAACAACAGATCATTTGTGAGGGCCACATCCTCAGTAGTGGATGCCTGACATACTTTTCTGTAATGTACACATGATTGGGATGTCGAACCATCCGCACTCACCTGGCTATCTACCCCATCACATATACCATTACAACTGATGCAGATATGCTCAATGGGTTGGGCTGACCCTGGAAATGTATCTGATGATAATGGATCTCGCACGGGATGAGATGATCCTAATGGTGCATCTAATGAAGATGGACCTGGCGCAGGATGGGATGATCCTAATGGCGCATCTGATGAAGATGGGGGCGGCACTAATCCATCCTCTCCAACTAACTGAGTGCCATGCTGGATAATGACATCAGTCAATGATGCAGCTACATGAAGAGTTTGTATATCCATAGACTCCTTCACCACTACTGGGACCACAACATGAATGAGGGGGTTTCTCGTAGTACGCCTCCTCTCTTGTGGTCGGGTAATCCTATTTGCCTCAGGTCTATCTTGCGCAGAGCCTCTCCCTCTACCCTAGAACTCATGAAAGTCAAAGTAATTCGGCTTCTCGCCAATGAATCTGGAATGAAATTGATAAAAGAAAACAAAAAATCAATGAAATAACCTAATTTGATTACAATTGCAAAAAAAAACAACAAAAACAAACAAACTTACCTTTGTTATGGGGTGCCATTGGTTGAAAATCTTAATCGGATCGTGTTTTGTTCAAAGTACGATCGGGTTTTGCTACTATTTACCCTCCTCCACACTACTGCTCCGCTGCTCCGCAGTTTAGGCGTTAAAAAATGGCCTAAGCCGCTGGAAGTTATGTTTTTGATATATTTCTCATAACCCGATCGGGTTATTAGAAACTCAACGAGTCTCATAACCCGATCGGGTTATGAGAAATTCCTCATAACCCGATTGGGTTTTGAGGCGCACACAATTGTTTATAATATAGTCTAGGCTTGGCCTAGAACGATTTCAAATTTTCAATAACCCGATCGGGTTATTGAAAATTTGAAATTTTTTTAAAGGTGTGTCCACTTTTTTGGTCCACAACTTGGTGCACACACCCACCTAGTTCCTCTCATAATTGTTGCAACTCCTTTCGTTTAGCATAAGTAGCTGAGTCCAGGCCATGTTGTATAATAAATTCATGCACCTCAATAAGTTCCTTGGTTACTTCCTCTTTCTGGGTGAAGATACTCTTAAAAACTTGAACATTCTAGATTTTGATCTGATTTTTAACATATTACAACTTATTAAAATATTGGAACATCTTTGTGTCTCTCTAAAAAGGTGCACTTACCTACCATTGGAAAAGGAGAGGAATAAAGTGAGGGTGCCGAAGCCACATCTTTTCAAATTTGGACGATGACTTATGACAGACTGTAGATTTTAGGCCTGATAATTGAAGAGAAATTACATAATGATTTGAACTGATGAAAGACAAAATTTCTAAAGACATACTGAAGTTTGTTACCAACCAATTTTGTGACACTAAAAACCTTTCATGTCTCTCTACAATTTGTAAAAAGTCCTTCGTGCTATTTGTCCATGTGAATTTACCCTTATCAAGCACAATATCCTTTAATGCATTGTTTGTTATGAAGAAGCTGAAATCTTTCATTGTTTAATGAGGCGAGCAAATTCTCCCTTGTTTCTCATGAAGTGACATTATGAAATTGAAATCTCCTACCGATATGATATTTTCATTACCAAACTTGTGGATGGCATTTGTCAATGTTTCCCATAATTGTGCCTTATCATGTGTAGATGTAGGTCCATATGGAATTTCACATTGTTGAAGATTGGCAATTTTAGTCCCTTGCCAAACATAATTTGTGATATCTTCCAAAGTTGGCCAGTGTTATTCAAAGATTCATTTTTTGGTTGCATATGGTGTGTAATTCCAACAAAAAAAAATGGTGAGGCATAACCTTACCATTCAAAGGTGCTTTGTATCAAGTCTCTAAGTCAAAAATTGATAGATCATCTATTAAATCAACACCTCCAATCTCATATTTCTTCAAACTAAACTTTGATGAGACATCAAAAGGGAATCCGAGGGTATCTAGAGCAGGGGTCCACATATGAGATTTGCAGGAGGTTTTGGTAGCTTCTTAATAGATATAACTCTTCCACCAAGAACTAATAACATAGTAGAGTCATTAGCACTTTTACATGGTTTATTACTTGCCAGGAATCTATGTATATCCAAAACTCATATTGAAGGGGACTCAATGCTTATCGTAAACGCATGCTAAGAAAGACATTGCCATAACTGGAACTTAAAATATATTCTTTAGACTATGTGGGATCTACTAGATAAGTTTGAAGCATTCCGAATATCTCACACATACCAGGAAGGAAACATGTTGGCAGATCAATTGACCAATATGGTTACCAATTATAAAGAGAATATTGCGGGCTATCCAAACTTAGCAGAGATATTGGAAAGAGAATATAAACATGGCTAATTTTAACGGAAGAAAGGGGCATCTTATGATAAATGCTAAGAAGGAAACAAGAAGTGATAGTTGGCACATGGTACAGACAGATACAGTAACGAAGAGCACAAGTAGAACAGATTTAATGAAGAGAAAACATGAAAGACTCCATCCCTTATTTAATGTGCAATCTCACAGGATATGGAAAATCCAACTCATTTCAACACTATGCAGAGAAAGTCACAAACTTCATGGTTCCCATGGATGCATTGCACGCAAATCTTCTGACTCACATATGGGAAATTATTGTTTGATAAAGTACTGTCATAAGTATGTGAAGCTATTTTCTGTAAAACCTAGCTTCAATTTAGGGATGTATCTTGTATGGTCAAGCTTCAATCTGGGAATGTTGTATTTCATCTGGCTAGAACTTAGAACCTCTGATATCAAATTTTGTATTTTCCAAATCTTAAATATTAATATATATAGGCTTAATAATACCCCGCACACACATATTTGCTTTGTTAGGTACTTGAATGTAATATATATAATAAAACTAATAAAAAATAAATTTATGATTTCATATCTAAATAAAGTAAATTGTGTTAAAATATGTACGTAACTTTATCATGAGTCTAAAGTAAATGTTATCATGAATTATTAAAAAAGTCAAGTTTATTAGAGTGGTGATAGTTTAGATGCCTAAAACAATAATACTTTCCACCCAAAATTTCAACCTGAATGAATATAATGTACAACTTTATTTTGTTAAGGTATTAAGAAAAAACTCTAAATTTTGACTATAAGTATGAATACAAATTAAAAACTAAAAGCTTTATTTCCAAACAAAATAAATAAATATATTATTACAATTTACACAATATTTATAGATCATACGTAGAAAAAAATCTTATAATTTTAATTTTAGCTAATAGAATAAATTATGTAAAGAATATATTATGGTAATATAGATGCCTTTAAACATATTATAATATTTTTCATTAAAAATTAATAAAAATTAAATTTAATAATTTATTTTTAAATAATAAAAAATATTAAAAATGTATGTATATATATTTAAAATTTCAGATTAAATTTACTATAAATTATTAAAAAATAAAGATTATTTTTATAAAATTTAAATAAAATACATCTATTTGTATATTCTAAATTAGTTTATTTTTAATCAAATATACCTCACAAAAATAAAGGTAATGTTATCCAAAACATAACTAAATATTGCCTTTTGTGAGGTATCTTTGATTTTTAGGTTAATTAAAAATATATCAATTTAGAATATAAAAATTAGATTAATATAATCTGATATTGCTATGAAAATTCAGTTGTGTAATTTGCTGAGTCAAACTCAGTGACCCAAGTGGTTCACAAGAACTCATCTCTCATGAGAATGATTGGAACACTTAGCACTCATTGCATCTAGGTGATGCTCACAGAGGTGAAGCACGAAAAATATCTCCTACTTATCAATAGATTAATATATTTTTAAATTTAAATTTCATTAAATCATCTTGCACTTTTCCTTTTCAAATTCACTGCGAAGGAAGACCTTATCGCAATCCTTACCACGAAACTTTAGGCCTATGGTAAGGATCACCTTTCACTCTAAAAGTGGAAACTAGGGTTCGACCTTGCTACTGATGTGAACAAAACTACATGTGTGTGGGTGTGCCTCCCGAGCCTCCCACTAGAGTTTTGGGATGAACAGATCTTCAAGTAGATTTGGAGCGCCTTTGGCCACCATGTCTCTATAGATGAGGTGACAGAAGCCAAATATAGGTTAGTTTTTGCATGTTTTTGTGTGAATGTGGATATAAATAAAAATCTTCCCAACTTTATTTCTTTACAATCTAAGTTGGGTAAGTGGACACAAGCTATAGCTTATAAAAATGCTACAACCTACTATCAGGAATGCTCCAAACTAGGACACCTAATTTCAAATTGTAGACTCCCCTCTAAACAACCCCCAAAAGTGAAAAATATATGCAGTTCCTCGGACAAGGGAGTCGGTGAAGAAGTCAATAACAAAATCGGTGGGTATGTTTCAGAGGAAGAGATTAAGGATTATCCTTTTACTGAAGGAATCCTGAAAATCATGGAAACTTCTACTAAGACTACCAGCCCCCAAGAGGAACAAAAAATGAAGACTCCTAAAAGGGAGACACCTCTAAAGGAAGGGGAAATTCCAATTACTACTACTCTAAGCTCCAACAAGATGACGAAGAGTTCTTTATCATCAAAACTAACCACCCCTCAAGTGCTTTCTCCAAAACCCACTACTCCTTCCCTATCCATGAAGAAAATTTGATTATCATCTGGTGCCACCACAAGAACTTATGCACAAACATATTAGGAGGGATGGACAACACAAAATAAAAAAGCTAGGAATAAAATAATTGATGTGGGTGTGAAACCTAAGAACAGTCACCCCTCACAAAGGCTCACAAGGCAAAAGGAAGTTGCAAGGGAAATTTCCAAAGGAAGGTAGAGGACCCTAGATTTAGCCTTGAAAACTAATAAACGAAGGTCATCTAATGGAACATAAGAGGCCTCAATAGCCCTCAGAAGTAATATGCCCCTATGAGTTATATATTTGACAAGAAAATTGATATATTGATATTGTAGTAGTCAAAATAGTAGCAAGTATTTTCCACATTGTTACTGATCATAATTGGCATAGATCTTGTTTCCTTATAAGTGATGCTACTAGAGGTTAGGGGAGTTGTTACCATGTGGGATCCAAGGATTTTGGTGGGATACATTATTTCTATATCGACTAATAGTCTGACAGTGAAATTTTCCTTTCCTAATAACTCATGGTGTTTGGTCAATCTCTATAACCCTAACTCGTGTTCTTCCCATAAGGCTATTTGGGATGAGATATTTTCTCTCATACTAGAAAATAAAGAAAATCATTAGATGGTTGTTGGGGAATTTAACTCTCCTTTTTTCCAGTTAGATAAGTTGGGAGGTTTGATGGATTACTCTGACATCATGGCAGATTTGGCTAACTTCATCAGTAGAACGAGGGCTATCTCGATATTGAATTGATTGGTCAACAATTTACATGTTCTAACCATAAGAAGGGGGTAATCTCATACAGGTAAAGCTAGACAAATTCCTTATCTCTGGTAATGGGGATCTTGGGTACAACTCCACTCTTCGAGCCTTATCCAGAACTATTTCAGCTAACTACTGGATTCTTCTAGATTGGACTGACAAACAAGTAATGAGATCCCTACCTTTCTAATATGAGATCACATGGGCTTCACATTCTTAATTCAAGGACTGTATCCAAATCTAGTAAATTATAGTTATCCAAGGGAGACCCATGTATAGGGTTGCTCAGAAACTTGACATTATCATAAATAAAGTGAGGGGATATAGTAAATTCACTTTGGAGATATTTTTCTAAAAAGAAGGAAATAAAATCCAAGATTATTGTTGTTCAAGAAAAAATGGCTAATGTAAATCATTGTGAGGCAACACACATAGAATAAGAAGCCCTAAGAGAAAAAAAGAAGGATAATTAATTTAAAAGAGGAGAGATCTACTAGGGAAAAAATTTACAGGGTGTAGTGGTTGAAAGAAGGTGAAAGGAACTTGACATTCTTTCATAGGTCTGCTAGCAAAAACAAAAAGAGGAGCACTATCCAAATCCTTATGAATGAAATGAACAAATAGATTACAAATGATACTTTAAATAGGATTCATGGACTCTAACCACTTCTGTAATTCCTATAGGGAAGAAGGAAGAGAGGTGAATCAAGCTCTAAAATAATAATTGTTAAACTACTTACCCTATGCTCCTAGTTCAGTTGAAAATTCTTAAAATATAGCCTCTATCACTGAAGAGGATTTAAAGATAGTTTCCTTCTCCAAGGGTTCTTTTAATGCTTTAGAACCTAATATATTCCCGCCAACTTTCTTTCAATATTTTTTTGGATATAGTGGGGTTTGATGTTATTATTGTCATGAGGATTGCACCCTAATGCTAAGTTGGAAGCTTAGCAATCCTCTGAAACATGGAAACACCATTGAGCCTATGGGTTTCTCATAATGAAGCTGAAGCTCCAGAGAGGGTTGGTTCTCTTTGATGGATCACCTTAGCTACTTTCTTGATTTGGAAAAGGGACAAGGACTACTTGAATTGAAACTACTACTGTAGGAGATGATGCACCAAATTTGTGAGAAGCCTAATTAGTTGCACTAACTCACAATACATTCAAATAGAATACCGTTGTTCATCACAAATCAATTGAAGTCATGAAATGCATAAATATTTCATAAGGCTTGTGTTCAATATTTGCATGAAGGAAAACAAGGTTTCATAACTTCAACTTACTTATAACAATCAAACACATCATATAACCTGCACTATCAAGAAATCTTTTTCCTTAACAATGCATGAATGAGATATATTTAGAGGAAAACACATGGTAAGTGCACAAGATGGGGGACCAAAAAGGGGTATAAGATGCCACTTTTTTCCTAAAATCAACAAACTCTGAACTTCAACGATAAATTGAGGATAGTTACACTCAAAATTTCAAAATGTGACAAAAACAAGAGTTGTTCTACTCTTAATCTAGTTTCTAAACTATAGAAACTAGTAATTTATTTTAGAAATGGTGGAGATTAAGGCACTCAAAAAGGGGGAGCACAAAAAGTGGTCCTATTTTTTTGTGAAAAAACATAACATAGCGTCTAGTGTGCTCCCCCTAAAATGTTAAAAAAAAAATTTAAAGAATTTAATCGCTCCAATGAGAAATTAGCTAACACCACCTAGTTTCTCCCAAATTTTTCTACTAATTTTGTTATGAAAGTATGATTTTTTGCGATTTTCCAAAGTGGACACAACCTAAAAACGTGAAATTGATGTGTGATCCCTTTCAAAATCATTGAAAACTAATCGAAAATCAAATTTTTTTTTTAAAGTGTGTAGAATGGAGTCTAGTTTCTAAAAATGTAATTTGTTTCAAAATTTGACGAATGAGCTGAAATCTAAGCCCAAATGAAAATCGAACATACTTACAAAAGAAATTAGAGATGAAAAGCTTAACATAATGAGAATTCAAAATAAATTATATGGTTAGATAGCTAACAGAGAGATCTACAATATCAAGTTGTCAGATTTTATCATTATTGAACCACGTGCAAACATAATAGGGAGCACACAAGAAAAAATGTTAATTTTTGTAGGTTTGCTGGAAAACACTTCTTAGACCTATTTGAATCCTCCAAGCCTTTGGGTTGGATCTCCAAGGCAAATCTAAGCCTTAGGCTTGGTAAAATCCAATGCAGTTCAAAGCACGCACGCACGTACGTGCGCTATGTAAATTTATGGTTTACATAGCGCGTACACGCTATAGTGCGTATATGCTATGTAAACCTTAAGAAAAGGCTTAAGGGAGGGAGGGAGAAATCCCAATAAGCCTTGCTAGACCAATTCTAGCACTAGGTCAATGCATAAAATGTAACTTAAGTATAAGTTACATACTCTTCCTTTCTTACACTGAAACTTTATTTTATGTATATACTTTCAGAATATTTAAGAGTGGTTTCAGCTTCATAGGAGTTAAGATAAAGATTCTACATTTTGAGGGTTTTTAGGAAATTTGAGACTTAGCAAAATTTCAGGAATCAACACATTGTCTTTAGCATGATTCTCAGTGGACTATTGATTATGACCTTAAGCCCTTGACTTGATTAAGGACACTCTTTAGGGTTCTAAGTGGTTCTAATATATCATAAGGGGTCATAATGGGTCCTAAGTGGTACTAGGTCCCCTTAGGGCCCATTACGACCCCTTAGGACACATTAGGGCCTCTTAAGAACCCTTAGAACACATTAATTAGCATAGGACACACTAATGGGCTCTAATATGTTCTGATGTGTACTAATATTTTGTAAGGGGTTTTAATAGGTTCTAAGTGGTCCTAGGAACCCCTAGGACCCATTACGACCCCTTAGGACCCATTAAGACACATTAGGACTCATTAGGAGCCCTTAGAATACGTTAATAGTCATAGGACCCATTAGAGAGAGAGAGAGAGCATTAATCACTATAGTACACTCTTTAGAGTTTTAAGTGGTTCTAATGTATCATAATGGGTCATAATGGGTCCTAAGTGGTCCTACGACCCTTTAGGACCCATTACAACCCCTTAGGACACATTAGGATCCATTAGGACCTCTTTGGACACATTAGGACTTTTTAGGACCCCTTAGAACGCATTAATCATTGTATAACACACTAATGGGCTCTAATGTGTCCTAATGTATTCTAATGGGTTCTAAGTTGTCCTAGGAACCCTTAGGACCCATTAATATCCATTCGAACACATTAGGACCCATTAAGACCCCTTAGAACACATTAATAGTCATAGGACTCATTAGAGAGAGAGAAGGTGAGGACCCATTACGACCCCTTATGGCCCCTCTCTCTACATCTTAAGAGTATTAAGGATTATCAAGGGGTCCTAGGATACATTAATGTCTCCCAGGATCCCTTACCATACAATAATGAATAGTAAGGGGTCCTAAGACACATTAATGTGTCATAGGACCCCTTATGACCCCTTACGACCCCTAAGATGCATGGTAAGGGGTCCTAAGGGGTCCTAGGACACATTAATGTGTCGTAGAACCCATTAAGACCCTCTAGGACCCCTCTCTCTACATCTTAGGGGTCATAGGATTTTTAAGGGGTCCTAGGACACATTAATGTGTTCTAGGATCCCTTAGACCCCTTACAACCCCCTATGACCCCTTACCATACACTAATGAGTGGTAAGGGGTCCCAAGGGGTCTTAAGGGGTCCTAAGAAACATTAATGTGTCATAGGACCCTTCATGACCCCTTACAAACTTTTAAGACACCTAAGATGTATGATAAGGGGTCGTAAGGGGTCATAAGGGATCTTAGGACACATTAATGTGTCCTAGAACCCCTTATGACCCCTTAGGACCCTTGAGGACCCCTCTCTCTAAATCTTAGGGGTTGCAAGGGTTTTTAATGTTATTATGGGATTTCTCAAAAGGGGGTGAAAGGTTAATCAAGGTTACATAAAAAAAATTATCCTTGAGATGGAATATATTGGACTTTAACAAAAATAAGGTATTTCATCAGACATTATATAAGTTGCATATTAGGGGCATTACATTAATAATTACATCATTTATAAGTATATCATTCATTTACGTTCATAATCCCTGATTATTTAGATACATCTCATTATCATTTAGTTGCATTTGTTAAATCATTAAAACCACTATGATTATTAACATCATTATATAACATTGCATCATCATGTGTACTACAAACATTGCATGATAATATAGAATCATTGCATTGCACCCATAGGAATGAGTCATCGTATAAACATTATCCATCTATGTAATGTATCCATATAAGAAGTAATCATGTATTTAAATACATTTACATCCATGCATCCATACATCCTGCATAGAAAATACAAAAACATGCATATAGACAATCATGTATAAATGCATCCATCTGCATCATATATATAGATCATCAAAAATCATAAAGTCCAACATATCATGACATCAAAAGGGAGATAAAATCATAAAGCATCAAGAGTGAGTGTGTCCATATCAAAAGTCCATCAAATGTCCATCAATATATAATCAAATTTCTAATCAATCTCATCAGGTGTCAAGTATCCATCATAAAAAAATCATGCTTAATATGATCATCACATGTAAATTAATATCCTCAAGATATAAATACATGTATACATCATCAAAATCTGATATCTTCGCTACCTCCTAAATCTATTGGATGGCTCATCAAAATGATATCACTTGTCCCATCATTCCCCAATCTTGTATCATCAGACCATCTACTTTATCCCACATCATCAAGACATCCAATTAAGCCTATCAAATCAAACATCAATTAGTCAATCATTTATCGATATCTTAATCATTCAAGCATCAAGCATCAAACATCATCCAGTATATTCGTTCAATTGAGGTTTCTATCAATCTCGGTGAGAACATCTATTTTCGATCCTCTAGATCGTGAGGTCGAAGCATCATATCCTATCATCTAACATCGAAATGCACATCAAAGAATGTTGACTCATTCATCAAAAGAGCATGTAATCTAGTATTCGAAGCACATCAATGATCTAATTCAACCAGGGCATATTCCACATTTATTTTTATTGGGAAATAAATCAAAACCGTAATCTAATTCCAAATTCCATAAATTACCCAAATTGCTCAAATACCGTTTTGATTCATTTCCCGAGGGGGCATCATATCAACATCAAGGATTCAAATCAAAGTTTTTTTCATCATCAGGGGAAACATCCTATCATTCAATCAAATGGATCAAATTATCATTCAGGCATCAAAATGTATCGAAATCAAAATCAAGGATCCCTATCAAAGTCACACCATCATCATATAATCATTGCGTCAATCAAATTTGCATCAGACGTCAAGACAATCAAGCATTAGACATTCTTTGAACCAATGTGTTTCACGCATTGATTCAAAGAGGGGCATTTGTATACACCTAAAATTGGTCAACAATAGTCAAATAGGTAAAATCAAGTCAAAACCATTGATTAATTATCAAAGCCTTTAATTAATTAAATTCAAGCCATTTGGATTAATTAAATTTGAAAAATCAAATAACTATGTAATTGATTTAATCAATTAACTATATAATTCCTTGGAATAATTAAATCCAACACATCTAATTCACATACATGGCTAATTTAATTAATACATTGAATTAAATAAATCCAAAATTCTCTCAACAACCACATATGGACAAATATCAATTCAACCAATAAAATATAAGGATTGGAAGCACATTCATCACTCCAAGGCTTTGCTATCTTGACCACTCAATTTAAATAGAACAATGTTGTCCTCCATTTGGGAAACATCAACAAACAACTCAACCTTGTCTCTAACCATGAGTTAACTCAACTCACATTAAACTCACCCCCTACACTTGGGAAATCCTATAAATAGTGAGCATTATTAGTGGAAATCATCCACTTTCATTCAATCTCATCATAGCATCATCATTATAGTTAAAATGAATACATGTTATAGAGTAATTGAGTTAATCTTAGAATTATAATGGTAAATTCATATCAAATTGAGCATGTAGATTAAATCATTTAGCTTAATCCATCACTATCATTCTAAGGATTGTCACTTTAGGAGTGTTTTTGCAACTGAGAGCACGATTTTAGTCTTTTTAATTAGAAAAACCACTAGTTTATTAGAGTTTTGAGTAACATTAAGATTGCGACCACCTTTACAATAATTAATGTTTGTTGATAGTTTGAAGAGTATCAAGACGAAGATGCACAAAAATATCAGGCTTTTCAAATTCATGTTTATAATCATTCACATGTATCATATTGATCAATTTTTGGCATAATGATGGTTTAGGAGTAATAGAACTTCATAAGAGAATTTGCAACATTATCCAAAGTATCAAATTTTTCAATCAAGACCTGTTAACACTCAACCATCGATTGCACAAAATGATACTAAACATCAACATGTTTAGTACGAGCATGATACATGGATTTTTCGCCAAACATATGACACAATGATTGCCACATCCAATTCACATTGTCCTGCAATCAAATCCAATACCATTACCAAGTCTTCATAACCAAACCGCCTCCTTAGAGGCATGTGTAGCAGCCATATACTCTGCTTCAGTGGTGGACATCAGAAATGTAGGTTATATTCTCATTAGAGGCATGTGTAGCATCCATATACTCTACTTCAGTGGTGGACATCAGAAATGTAGGTTATATTTTACTCATCCAACTCACTACACCTCCAAACAAAGTAAACACATAGCCATTAGTGGAACTCTGACTATCCCAATCATCTGCCCAATTTTGCATCAAGAAAACCTTGTACATGTCATATGACTCATCCACATCATCAGTACCATGACAAACCAAATAGTAATAATAAGTATCTCTCAAATGTCTTTAAAACCTTTTGAAAAAAGTCAAATGCTCTTTACCTGGGTTAGACATAAACCTTCTTAGAACTCATTTTTCTCAAACTATATCTAGTCTAGTACAAACTATTGCATACATTAAACTACCAATAGCACTAGCATAAGAAACATTACACATTTCTTCAATATCATCGTCGAAAATAGGACACATGTCTGAATTCAACTTAGTACCAACCAAAAATAGAATATTTATTAGTTTACAGTACTACATTTTACATATTTATAAAATGGTGCCAACATACTTACTCTAACTTAACCAAGGATTTTTATGAACCCAATCCCTATTGATTTCAATCTCAAGAATGTATCTAGTAGCCCCCAAATCCTCTACATCAAATGTGTCACAAAGTTGAGTTTTGAGCTCTCTAATTATCACCTTGTTGTTACCAATAAACATGTCATCAACATACAAGACAATAATTAATAGATGGTCATCAATAACCTTAATGTAAACAAAATGATCCTCTTCGCTTCTAACGTAACCCAACTTTAACACAAATGTATAAAATTTTGGTACCACATTCTGGTTGATTATTTCAAGCCATACAATGATTATTTTAAGATGCAAACCAAGTTTTCTTTTCCCTTCTTAACAAAATTGTTAGGATGTCACATATAAATATCTTTCAAGACCCTCATGCAAGAAAACAATTTTAGCATCCATTTTCTCTATCAAAATCATAAGTAAAAACAATAGAAAATATGATTGTAATAGAAGTTTGATTTTAGCAATAGGAGAGAATATTTCACTGCAATCAACTTCTCTCTAGGAGTAGCCCTTGGCCACCAATTTGGCCATGTACCTCTCTAGTTGTCTCTCTGCTCCAAATTTCATCTTACATACCCACTTGCATCCAATGGGATTTCTTCATTTGGGAAAACTAACAAGATCCTAGGTGTCACAACTGTCCAAAGTTGTCATCACCTCCTATATTTCCTACATCCAACACTCACTTTCTTCAGATGAGATCGCCTCCTTGTAAGATCTACGTTCATCCTCAGTACAAATTAAAGAAAATTTATAATGAAAATTTGGTGGGCTATACCTGTCAACTGGATTTCATTGTCTCATGGACCTTCACAAAGGTGGAGTAAGAGGTTCTTCCTTTATCAAATTCCTTTATCATAATTGAATCTTCTAAACTTTCACTTGAACTGTCTTCTACTTCTCCATCTTCTTGTTCATCCCTTTGTTCTTCCACATGTGCAACTTTTTGCTTAGTTTCAAAATGCAATGTCTTTGACTTTTCCTATGGTTATTATTTATTTGAGTCATCTCTAAATTCCTTGAAAATCAAATCTCTAGAAAATATCATTTTTGTGTTACATGATTCCAAAGCTTATTACCTTTTAGATTCTCACCATATCTTACAAAGATGTAGTTTTAAGATTTTGGATCCAGTTTAGATCACTTCTTTGGAGGCACGTGAACAAAAGCCTCACAACCAAACACCCTTAAATGTGAAACCAAAGTATTTTTACCCAACCACATTTTATGAGGTGTTTTATCAACAAGATCTTTACAAGAAGATATATTAATTAAATAACAAGCAGTATCAAGAGCTTCTGCACAGAAATATTTATCTGTCTTAGTACTACTTAACATGCCCCTAGCTCTTTTCATTCATGTATGATTCATTCTTTTTGCTACCCCATTTTTTGGGGGAATGCAAGGTGTAGTATTTTGCCTAACAATATTGCATGTTTACAATACTCATAGAATTTCTTGGAGCAATATTAACCCCATCATCATATCTCAATACTTTTATCTTGTAATCTAATTGGTTTTTAACCAATGCCTTAAATTCCTTAAACTTAGTTAAAAATTTAGATTTTGAATGCATAAAATAAATCCAGTATATCTTGAGATGTCATCAATGAAGGAAACATAGTACTAAGATTAATTCAAAGAGTCAACATCCACCAAACCACATACATCCGAATGAATAATCTCTAAAAGTCTCTTAGCTTTGTTTACTCCTAAAGGAAACTAAGATCTATTTTGTTTACCAAACATGTAGTGCTCATAGAAATCACTCTTAGTAACACAAAATAATCAACAATAACATGAACTAGTTTCTTACCCAGAATGGTCATAAGACTTTTTTCACCAATGTGACCTAATCTATGGCGCCACAATATACATGCATTTTTGTCCTAGTCACAAAAGTTGAATTACAAAGAATGGAAGCATGCAATTTAAACAAAGTCCCTAACTAAGATCTTTTAGCAACTACCAAACTTCCCCTTACCAACCTGCAACCAGACTTATCAAATATCACATGTATTCTAGAATCATTTAACTTGGAAACTGAAAGTAAACTTCTTGTAAGATTTGGAATATGTAAAACATTATCAATAGAAATAATCCTCTTGTCACTCAAAACAACTTTACCTTTTCTTTGCCAATAATCTTTACTGAGGTGCTATTAGACAAAAATATTTCTCCTCCATCATATTCCTTATACTAAGAAAACCAATCCTTGTGAGGATTCATATAGTAGGAAGCACGTAAATCAAAAACCCAAGCATCATTACTAACATAGTTAACTAAAATAAATAAAGCATCAGAATTGCAATCATCTAAGCACTTATCTGTGGAAGCATGAATGCTCTTTTTCTTATTTCTACACTCCTTCACATACCCTCTTTTACCACAGCTCCAAGACTTTTCTCCTCTTTCTAGGGATCTTAGAATGTCCTTTTGACTTATACATATTTGTACAGACTTTAGGCCCTTTCTCGTTAGGCCTTCCTTGTACATACAAGGCATTTTGGGAGCCAAAATTTTGGTCTTTCTCCTCATATCTTTCAAAAGAAGTATAGGAATGATGATGTCCATCTTTGGTTCTGTACCACCACTACTTATGGAAATGATTAGATTTTCTCAAGAATTGGGCAAAGAGAAAAGTAATAAAATACATTTATCTTCATCTTCAATACTAACATCTAATTTGATGCAAGATAACTTAAAATTAAATGGTTGGGTGTGGGGGACTGGTAAGAGACAATAATGGCAATGTTATTTCTACAGTGGAGTCTCCCTTGGGATCTAAGTCTAACCACTTAGCAGAAGCCATGGGCGTATATCAAACTCTAAAAATTGTGAGGCGTCATAACTGCAAGAATGTGTGGATCGAAGAGGATTCTAACAATATCATAAAGTGCTTAAAAGGGAAATTGTTACCTAAAATTTCCTATTCTATGCTCTTTTGGCTTACAAGTGGAGTAAATGTGGCTCCCACGAGGGTTGAACCCAGCTTGTATGAGATTTTTCCATGGCTTCTAGTCTTTGTCTTTCTTTTCTGCAAGCCCTAATGTTTCTAGTCTGAAACCCTTGTGTCATTTTTAGATCAAACCCCTTAAAACCCTAAGTCTTTGTGGCTCGTTATAATTTCACATTACCTTTATATGCCACTCAAGGTCTTATTATCCATGTGCCTTTTTAACATGTCTCTTAATCTCATAAAGTTCACGGTTAAGTTGATAGTATTCGGTGATCTGGTGACAAGGTTAATGTTTGGCTTTTTATGCTAATCTTCTGATCTCGTAATGTAGCGGTTAAGTCTCAGAAAATCTGGAGATCAAGCGCAGACTGTTGATGTAGATCAGATCAGAGGGTTATCGCCGAGTCTCAGAATGGAACTACAATTAAGACTTTCACTTGGTGACTCCGAGATTGCTTTATCTCTGAAACTCGGAATGAAATCTAAGTCATGTTAGGTATGGTCAAGTTATTTATTTGGAGATCCAGAGATAGCCTTTGTCGTTGGATCTCGTGATCTAAAATGGGTTAAGACAATCATTAGGAGATTCAAAGATATGCCTTTATCTCTGAATCTCGAGATCAAACCCGAAGCCAAGTGTTCAGAGATTGAGCAAGGATCGTTGATCGAGTCTCAAATGTGTGGTGACCGCTCAATCTCAGAATGGGATCAGAGCTAAAGAAGGTGTTTGGCAATTCATAGATATGCTTTATCTCTAAATCTCAAGACTAGACCATGGTAAAGACTTTTACTTGGAGCTTACGAGATATGCCTTTATCTCTGAATCTCGGAATAGACTTGGAGTTAGACAGAAGATCTCGAGATTACGCGCCAACCATGGATTCATGACCAAGATCAGTGGATCTCGCTGGATCTCAGAATAAACTAAGGGTCAAGAGAAGTATTTGGATATTAAGAGATAGCTTGTATCTCTGAATCTTGTGATCAGACCAAGGTTAAGCCGAGTATCTAGAGACTTGGAGATATAAAGGATTTATGTGCCCGGGGTTAAAGACTAGGTTAAGGACAAGTTTCAGATGTAGATTTGATCAGACGGTCGTGGCTTTGCCTCCATGCAGAGATCAAACACTAAGGATCCATCAAGGCATCGCGACCATTTGACACGTGTTCAAGTGCAAGATCATATCAGTGGTTGTCACTGAATCTCTGAACAAACCAAGGGTTAAAGAAATCTTTCACAGACTAAGAGATGTGCTTTATCTTTGAATCTCAAAACAAAACTAGAGTTAGACTACGGTGCTCCGGGTTAAAGAAAAGTTAAAATGAAGACCAGTTAAGTTGTTTTTGATCTGACACTAGGCGTTATGCCTCAAGCACAGAGATGAAGGTTGTTAATGATAAAGGCATCGCACCTGCATGATGTGTGTCCAAATAAGATCCTGAGCTCACGGGTAACTTAAGAAGGATCAACGGTCATGTTTTAAAGTTGGTCAGGATTCAAACTTGAACCATTGGTAGGATGCTCACGCCACCTGTGATTGTTATATCGTATTTTTTCAAATATTCAAATCTTATCTCAGGGGTTTCATGGCGGTGGCGTGATTTTTCATGTTGGAGACAGGGTAGATGGATTAGGCAGATTTTCCGGTCGAATTTATGGTGATGGGAGATATCTCCAAGACATATCTGATCGTCTGGAATATTTTCCAAGGTGCATTAATGTGTAGAGGTGACCCTTTTAGGGTTTCTGGTTTTTTTTCAAGAATATCTTTTGTAACCCTAAATTTTCCGATATGAATTGTTGGATCGACTCCTGAGCCTTGGTGGTTGAGGAGTTTGTATATAAGTAGTTTTAGAAGTTTTTGTAAATAGTTTTTCGGGCTTATGTAAGACTTTCCATGACATTTTTTCATGTCCTCAAGTTTTCATATGTTTGTAATTCTCACTGAAGCATAATACAGTGGCTGATTGTTGGAGAAATCTTTGAGTTACCTTAGTCCTCTTTCTTTTCTGCATTTTTGTGTACGTTATGAATGATTGATGAAGATAATCTTGTGAAAATCTTTCATTTCCCTGGTGTCTTGTCTCATTTCAGTACCTTCATGCTAGAGTGAATGTTTGCTTACAGGTCATAGTTTGTGTCTATATCCTTGAAGCTATTTTTTTTGTGAAAATCTTCATTCCCCTAAATAGTTTCATCTCAGACCCTTCTATGAAACACTTTTGCAAGCCTATTCAAAAAGTTGTGCTTTCTTTGATTCAAATATCTCATGCTAACTCTTATCCATTTTTGTTATGATTCATGTCATATATGGTGTATCACCTAATAGATTAGTTTCTTGCTTTATTGCCTTTCAGTTTCTTTCTATCCCTTTTCCTCCCAAGTTTTATTTCAAGTTTCAAGAGCAAAATAAGTGATTATCCAAGAGGAACCGACCTAGAATTTGGAGGTCTCACTTCAAGTTTACCAAGGTCCCACAACCTAGAAGTGATTCTCATGTTATACCAGATCACTAGGCTCTCAAGTTTAATAGGGTGCAAATTTGGTGTTTAACAGTTTTGGCACGCCCGGTGGGACACCAAAGAAGTTCATCTTTAAAAGCTATGTTGATTACATAGTATTGACTTAAAAGTGGTTTTTTAAGCATATCTGGCAACTCCACTGGTGTTTAGAACATAAAGATCCAGTCCTACTAAGGTTTATGAGAAAGATAGAAACAAGAAGCTTAAAACCTTCTAAATTTTTGCAGTTGTCTCCAACAAAAAGAAAAGGGAGAGCATCCCAACGGACACCCCCTACAAGGAGAGTGCATTCTACATCACCTGTTGTAGAAGAAAGAGCCTTTTTATTTTATACAAGGAGAGGAAGGTCTTTAAGCAAGGATTTTCTAAGAGACTTGGCTTCACTTACTGATTCAAGAGCAACCAATACAGTTGTTATTCAGCAAATATCAGTCCCTTAATGGAAAGGCAATTTGCATTTGTACCCTTTAATCAGGGTAGCCCATTAAATTTTGCCCAACACCATGATGTACCTCTGGCGGTGTTAAAAATCTTTCGAGATTTCATGAGGAAGGTCTTTAAGCAAGGATTTTCTAAGAGACCCAGCTTCACTTACTGATTCAAGTGCAACCAATACAGTTGTTATTCAGCAAATATCAGTCCCTCGATGGAAAGGCAATTTACATTTGTACCTTTTAATCAGGGTAGCCCATTAAATTTTGCCCAACACCATGATGTACCTCTAGCGGCGTTAAAAATCTTTCTTGATTTCACAAGTGAAGGCCAAACGCCAGCTTGTGAACACGTTAGAGATGTGGCTACCATTTTTAATATATACCATGTCACTGAGGAAGATGTGGCTACCATGTTGTTGGAATCCTCCTTCAAAGGTAAAGCCCTGGAGTGGTTTAGAACCCTGGCAGTTGGCTCCATTGATTCATGGGACAGACTTGGAGACTCCTTCAACAAATATTTCGAAGATAAGTCCGATCATTTGTCCCTAGTAGAGAAACTCACTACTATCAAAAGAGCCCCTCAAGAACAAATGATAGATTTCAATAATAAATTTCTTAAGACATGGAATAAGATTCCTATTTCTATAAGGCCTTCAGCAGATTATGTTTTTTCTATATTTCTTGAAAAGTTTAAATAACCATATATTTGTCATGATCCAGTCTATGGGAGGTACCTCACTTCCCCGGGCTTTTGATATAGTTGTTAAAGCAGATAATTGTCTGATTTAAGCTGGTATGATAGCCCCAAGGCCACCCATGCCTATCTTCCCTGATATTCAGCCCAATATGCCTTTACACATTCCTCCATTCACTCTGATACCTATTGTAATAGCACCTCAAGCTAGTTCAAGCAATGAGGAATCAAAAACAAACCCTTCCCAAGAATTGCAAGAAATGAGAAGTAGTCAGCAAGAAATGAAAAGTGGTCAGCAAGAGATGAAAAGTTTATTGCAGACCCTTAGTAATGAGTTGATCAATATTAAAAGACAAAATCAGGAGGTTAGACCACCTTTTCAACAACAAAATCAGGGTCTTAATCAGCAATATCAGGGGCAGGGATAGTCATATCAACGAAACAGATCACCATACCAAGGAAATGACCAAGGTCAGAGACAAAATTCAAATCAAAGGCCACTTCATCCTTACAACCCATCTCCTCTTAATTCTACCAATCCAGTCAGAGAGATGGTTCCAACACAAAATAACCTAGCAGCAGAAAATGAATGGTGTTTTCCCTGCAATCAACCACATAATCAGGTTACATGTTTGAATGGGTCGATGAACCAAGCCATCATGGTACAAAATGCATCAAGCACACATTGTGATGCATCCTCTAATGGGTCAATGCCACAACAAGATGCACAACCTAATGAGACTGCATTATTTAATTGGAAAGGAGGAGAAGATTTTAGTGGTATGAATGGTGAACCTTCAATTGCAGCTAATACTCGATCCAAAAGAAGAGCTTTAGACATGGAGCAAGCAGAAGAGAGGGGAAAGACTGCCACATCTGTAGAACCACCACATATACCAACTATTGACATACTGAAAAGACCTCCCATCATGCCAATAAAGGGGGGCTAATCTCCCAAAGATGTAGAGACCACAATAGTGAAAGCACACCAGAAGATACATACATCAGTACCATTCAATATTATGGACAATATGAAGAAAATGAATGTGACAATGACCATGTGGGATTCCTTGGCTATCTGAGGAAAACCTGAGATCTTGAAGAAGGCAATGTCTAAGGAAGCAATCCAACAACAACCTACTAATGATGTTGCCAGGCCAGTGTTGGTTAAGGATGATCAAGAAAAGAAAGTTCAAAGCAGCAACACCAGGGTGGGTGATGATCAAGGTAAGAACATAAAACCACCTCCCTTTTATGTATCATTGATAATTGGGAATTTCCTTGAGCACAATTGTATGGTAGACAGTGGAGCCACAAGTTCAGTTGTGCCTAAGAAAATAGCTGACCAGATAGGGCTAAATATGAACCATTTCAAAGGAGAGTGACACAACTTGATGGTTCATCAGTAAACATAGTAGGTGTGGTCAAAGATGCAAGTGTAATCCTTCATGATAGTCCTAACTTCTCTATCCTTCTAGACATTTATATCATAGATCTCCCTCCTCTTTTTGGCTTATATCTATCAAGAGAATTCATAGCCAAGATAGAAGGATACCTTTCTTTTGATTGGTCTCATATGCTTTTTCATACTAGATATGGAACCAAGGTGACTATCAAATCTGAGTCATTAGCAACACGCCATATAGAACCTTATGTGTCTAATTTCTTCAAAGCAAGTTGCCTTGCATTTGATAATAATGATGTTCCAGTCATCAAGGAAACAGGTACCCAGATAGAGAACATTCCAGATATCTACCTGGATGAGTGGGGAGCAGGAAATACTTTAGAGGCTCGGGTTGATGTTGCCTGGGATGTTGGTTTGGGGAACTACATGCTCCAAGAAGATGGTCTCACAATGCCAAATCTTTTCAAGGCAACCTGTGAAACATTAGAAGAAGGAAATGAAGTTTGGGAGTTGTTCTTTGATGGTGCTAGAAGCAAACATGGTTTTGCTAGTGGTGCAATGCTTGTCTCTCCTAAAGGTGAGAAATACTATGCAGCGTTTAGATTTAGTTTCTCTTGTACAAGCAATACTGTTGAGTATGAAAGTCTGATTAATGGACTAGATTGGGCCAGGAAAAGAGGTATTAAGGCTTTGAAGGTTCATGGTGATAGTGAGTTAATTGTTATCCAAGTCAAGGGGACGAGTGCAACTAAGACAGATACTTTAAGAGCTTACAAGCATAGGGTGTGGGGTGCTATTGAGGATTTTCATGCTTTTAATATAATTGCAATTCCTAGGAAGTTGAATCAACATGCAGATAGGTTAGTTTCTATTGGATCTCAGTTTGATATCCCTAATAACATTTCAGTGAAAAATGATCAACATGTTAAGATTATTGTTAGGCCTTCCATTCCTGATAATGATGTCAATTGGCAAGTGTTTGAAAGTGATGAGCAAATTCTGCAATTTTTGTTTGAGGACATTTTTCAGTACATAATCAAGATAGGTTGAGTCAAAACTATGATGATCAAGTGGTGCAGCTCAAGTCCAATAGGTTGCCTAAGGGTCTTGTAACTTTAGAATTAGTATTCAACACAGATGATCAAGTCAGAAAGAACAAAACTAGCTTTCTAGTTCAACAAGAGCATTACACTGATTTGGAGCTTGAACCAGGAAAAAGTTTAAAATTTGGAAAAGTAAGCAAAAATTCATAAAAGTAGTCTTACATCCAGTTGTTTCAAGAATTCAGTGATGTTTTTTCTTGCCAATATGAATATCTGAAAGGTTTTGATCCAGCACTTGCTCAACATACCATACAATTGGATACTAATGCTAAACCAGTTAGGCGAAAACAAAGGTCTGTTAACCCCAAGCTAGAGCCACTCATGCATAAAGAAGTTCTGAAACTAATTGAGAGTGGCATCATATATCACATCAAGCATACTAGTTGGGTGTCTAACCTTGTTCCTATAAGGAAAAAAGGATGGAGAATTGAGGTTGTGTGTTGACTTAAGGGACCTAAATAGGACATCCTTGAAAGATCACCACCCTTTGCCATCCATGGAACAAATTCTGCAGTGTGTCTCTGGTTCTGAGTGTTTCTCAATGCTAGATGGTTATTCAGGATATAATCAGATCCTAGTCAATAAAGAAGATCAATTTAAGCTTACATTTGCAACCAAATGGGGAACCATGGCCTATCAAAAGATGCCTTTTGGTTTATCAAATGCAGGTGTAACTTTTCAAAAGGCTATGGACATGGCCTTCAAGAGTCTCATGTTAATTTTTGTGCTAGTGTACATGGATGACATTACTATCTACTCTAAGCATGCAGCTGATCATATTAAGCACTTGAGAAAAATATTGAAGGTGTAGGGAGTTTGGAATCTCTCTCAACCCCAAGAAGTGCGTGTTTGCAAAGCATGAAGGGAAATTGTTGGGCTATATTGTTTCCAAGCAAGGTATCATAGTGGATCCTAAAAGGATTGCAGGCATTTTAGAGCTACCCTTACCACACCAAAAGAGGAGCCTACAATCATTCATATGAAGAATTAATTTTGTCAGGCGCTTCTTTCCTAACATTGCAGATCTTTTGAAACCTCTAACAACTATGTTGAAGAAGAATGTAGTTTTTGGTTGGAGCAATGAAGGAAAGAATCATTTCCAAGAAATAAAAGAGGCTTTGACAAAGGCTCATGTCTTACTGAATCCTTATTTCAGCAAGGATTTCATTCTATATGCTTATGGGGGCTCTGAGGTTATCTCTACAATACTAACTCAACCAAATTCAGAAGGATTAGAGCAACCCATTGCTTTCTTTAGCAAAGGCTTAGAGGAGTATGAACAAAGGTATTCTTTTGTAGAAAAACATGTTCTTGATGTTGTGAAGAGCCTTAATAAGTTCAGGCACTTATTGACCCAGTGTCAAAGAGTTCTTGCTTAGTAAAGATTTAAATGAAAAAGAGAGTTGGTTGGATAACTAGAGTCATGGAATATGATGTAGACATTCAGGTTACCAAGCTAGTCCAAGGTAGGGGTCTTTGTGAACAGATGACTGATGATAAAGCTTTAAAGGATCAAGACCAAATAAATTCATCCCTGATCATACATGCAACAGAAGATCATGACAGGAAGGCAAGTTGGTTGCTAGGTATGGTCCATTTTTTGAAGATAGGTGAGTGCCCTGGAAGCTTGGATTCAACAAAAAGAAGGTATTATAGGCTGCAATATATTCCTTTTGTGCTAATAAATGATGTTCTTTTTAGAAAAGATCACAATGGCGTCCTTCTTAGGTGCATTGATTCAAAACAGATAGCAGATGTTTTATATGAGTTTCATGATGGACCTTCTGGAGGTCATTTCCCTCCAAGGACCACTGCTTTCAAAATCATGAGGGTTGGATACTATTGGCCATCTATTTTTAGGGACAGTCATGTCTATGTGAGGAAGTGCATGAAATGTGCTATGTTTGCAGGAAAAGAAAGGCTTCCAGATCTACCTCTGCAGCCAATCAAGAAAGAGCAACCATTTTTGAAATGGGGAATTGACTTCATAGGCTCAATTAACCCCCATCTAGTGCAAGACACAAATGGATAATCACTGCTACTGATTATTTCACTCATTGGACAGAGCCCACTGCATTGAAGGAGGCTAATGAGACTGTTGTCTTAAACTTTTATGATGACATCATTCACAGGTTTGGGATTCCTGATTCTATAATATCTAATAATGCACTTGCTTTCACATGATTGAAGGTCACTAAATGGGCATATAGACATGGTATTTATCTCAATACTAGTTCAAATTATTACCCTCGGGGTAATGGGTTGGCAGAGTCCACCAATAAGAATCTGATCAGAATAATCAAAAGAACTTTACAAGATAATCAGAGAGATTGACACTCCAAGTTAAAGTCTGCCCTATGGCTGGACAGGATTACTCCCAAAAAGATAATTAGGAACTCTCCCTACATGATAGTTTATGGTAAAGAGGCTAATCTACCCATTTCAACTGAATTACCAGCTTTAGACCTTGCTACCAAATTTTTTCTCTTTAAAGAGGGAGATCCTTTGCAGGTACGTTATGCTCAGCTTATGGAGTTAGAAGAGGATCGATGCAAAGCTATGCAAACTATGGAGATTCAAAGATGCAAACCAAGAGAAGTTTTGACAAAAGAGCAAGATCAAGGAACTTTAATGTTGGAGACATAGTCCTCAAGTGGGATGAATTCAAGAGCAGACCTAATAGACATGCTAAATTTGATTCATTTTGGGGAGGCCCATTTATGATCACAGAATGCAAGGAGCATAATGCTTTTCAGATTTCAACACTTGAAGGAGAAAGCTTGCTAATACCAATCAATGGTTTTCACCTCAAACCTTGTTTTGAGGTTTGTCCTGCCCTGTAACTAGTTTGTTTTTGCTGCTTGTGCCTTGCTTTTCAGTTTAGTTTTTTCTGCTTTCCTCTAAGTGCTTTTGCACATTCAGTTGTTGTTGTTGTTGTTGTATATAGGTCTTTTTCTTTCCTTGTTTTTAGTTTGTTTGTTTCCTGTTTTTTTCCCTCTTTTGCTCAGTCCTCCTATTTTCCAGAGTTCTCAGTTTTGTACATCTTGTGACTCAATGCCCAATGGAATGTCAAAGGTCACTGGTTTTATATTTCTAGCATGCAAACATTCAACAGAAATCGTCAAAATGTCACCCAAAATTTCCTATTATATGCTCTTTTGGCTTACAAGTGGAGTAAATGTGGCTCCCACGAGGGTTGAGCCCAACTTGTATGAGATATGTCCATGGCTTATGGTCTTTGTCTTTCTTTTCTGCAAGCCCTAATGTTTGGTCTGAAACCCTTGTGTAATTTTTAGATCAAAACCTTTAAAACCCTAAGTCTTTGTGGCTCATTATAATTTCGGATTACCTTTTTACGCTACTCAAGGTCTTATTAACCATGTGCATTTTTAACTTGTCTCTTAATCTCATAATATTCGTGGTTAAGTGGATAGGATTTGGCGATCTGATGACAAGGTTAGTGTTGGCTTTTTATGCTTATCTCTTGATCTCGTAATGTAGCGGTTAAGTCTCAGAAAATATGGAGATCAAGTGTAGACCGTTGATGCAGATCAAATCGGAGGGTTATCACTAAGTCTCAGAATGGAACTACAGTTAAGACTTTCACTTGGCAACTCCGAGATTGCTTTATCTCTGAAGCTTAGAATGAAACCTGAGCCATGTAAGGTTTGGTCAAGTTATTTATTTGGAGATCTAGAGATAACCTTTGTCGCTAGATCTCATGATCTAAGTCAGGTTAAGATAATCATTCGGAGATTCAGAGATCAAGCCCAAGTCAAGCCAAGTGTTTGGAGATTGAGCAAGGATCGTTGATCGAGTCTCAGATGTGTGGTGATCACTCAATCTCAAAATGGGACTAGAGTTAAAGAAGGTTTTTGGCGATTCAAAGATATGCTTTATCTCTGAATATCAAGACTAGACCATGGTAAAGACTTTAACTTGGAGATTACGAGATATGCCTTTATCTCTGAATCTCGGAATAGACTTGGAGTTAGAAAAAAGATCTCAAGATTACACGCCAACCGTGGATTCATGACCAAGATCAGTGGATGTCGCTGGATCTCAAAATAAACTAAGGGTCAAGAGAAGTATTTGGATATTCAGAGATAGCTTGTATCTCGTGATCAGACCAAGGTTAAGTTGAGTATCTAGAGACTTGGAGATATAAAGGATTTATGTGCCCCAGGTTAAAGATTAGGTTAAGGACAAGTTTCAGATGTAGGTTTGATCGGACGATCATCGCTTTTCCTTCATGCAAAGATCAAACACTAAGGATCCATCAAGGCATCGCGACCATTTGACACGTATTCAAGTACAAGATCAGATCAATGGTTGTCATTGAATCTCAGAACAAACCAAGGGTTAAAGAAATCTTTCAGAGACTAAGAGATGTGCTTTACCTCTGAATCTCAAAACAAAACCAGAGTTGGACCAAGGTACTCCGGGTTAAAGACAAGTTAAAGTAAAGACCAGTCAAGTTTTTTTGATCTAACGCTGGGCGTTATGCCTCAAGCATAGAGATGAAGGTTTTTAATGATAAAGGCATTGTGCTCACAGGTAACTTAAGAAGGATCGACGGTCCTGTTTAAAGATACACTAGGGTCCATGATTATCATTTCATTCTGCTGAATCATTTTAGGCACAAAATTATGTTGTCTTTTCCATATTTTTTACTCTCTTCCCTTAGTGCTAGCATCAATAGCCACAAGAAGAACCCCAACAATCAGATTCTTCACCAAGGGCTTATTTTATTAATTTACGAGCACTTTAGGAAAAAGGCTTCAAAAACCTCTATTAAGCAAAGTAAGGTTGTGGAGGTGGAAGATAAGGAGGATTCTGAAAGGTTTGAGAGGGGGTGGAAAACTGACTCTGAGGAGGATGTTGAGGAAATTCCTAGTCCTTTGGGCAAAAATCTTAAGACCTCCCTAAAGAAGAAAGGTGTTGGTACTCCTAAGACCCTTGTGTTCGACGAGGAAGAGGGAATGCAGACTAATGAAAGTGTAGAGAAGGAGATTTCCCCTTCTTTAACAATTGGTAAGAAGAAATCTGTGAGTTTGATGGCTGCCACCTCTCACGCTAGCAAAATTGCCAAGAGAGACAAAAATGACACCAAGGATAATGAGGAAGGGTTTGTAGAGCCTAATCACTTGGAAAAGAAGAGGAAGATTGGCACTAAGAACAGTATTGGGGAAACTAGTAAGGGTGAGGCTATTGCGTTGGGTTTTACTACTCTCACTGTGAATTACATATCCCATGTGTCTAATACTGAGAGAGCTTTTGAAGAGGAAATCTCTAATCCTCTGGTGGTGAGGAGTTTGTTGCGAGTGGGGAAGATGCTAAGGAAGGTTTGGAGTTATGGGATCTGGACAATTATAGCTTAGATGTGTCCATTGGTGTCTTGCAAACCGCCAAGATGGTGCCCTGGACTTTTACAAGATCATAAAATAGGTATTCCATGAAGTTAAAGATATCAAAACCAAGCAAAAGGCTTTCACCAACAAGCTGGATTATCTGGACAAGCTTGGTGTGGGAAAGGAAAGTTCCCTTTATGAGAATGTTAAAGACCTCACCAAAGCGGTGAGTGATGTTGAAGCATTGACTGTGAAATTTGATAAGAAATTAGAGGAATTTGATACTAGAATTTGTAGACTTGAGTCCTCCCTGAGGAAAATTGGTGAGCAGAGCTATAACATTCTCAAGGCCTCCATTCAACACCTTGAAATCCTTGTGGGAAAGCTTGAGCGGATTAATCAGGAGAAGGCCATTGTGGAAGCAGATGGGGACACAGATGTTGGCCCTGAAGAGGTTTTTGGTCCAAGGAAGAGGACCCATGCCAGCACAAGGAAGAAAGCACTCAAGATCAACAAAGACATTGAAGACATGAAGAGTGTTGTTGCAAGGATGGACCATCTAGAGCTGAAAGCTACTGAGCTTCTCAAAAACTTTGCTTAACGCTGCTCTTTGCTAGTTTTTTGTGCTTGTCTTTTGATGGTCTTTGTTGGTTTTTGTGTTGTACTGGCTTTTTCTCTGCTTGGGTCACTGTTTGGTTTTTTCTCTAAGCCTTAATGCATATATTTATGCAATGAAATCGCAAAGGGTTTTGAGTCCCTTCAAAACCTACTTTTATCCTAATCAAAAACTTAAAATGAAATTATAAGCATTCAAATATTCGACAATAGAATCACCATCCCTCATTTTCAAAGAATATTGTACAATGAGGAAAAAGGGGTTGCAATAAAATAAATAGGTAGTCCACCTTTTCCTAATGCACAATCGGAAGGAAGATGACCTAATAGGGTCAAGTAGGACTTGAACACTAAGTGAGTGCAGTAATCCTTTGTTATAATGATTAGGATGAGTTGGATTTGAGGGGGGGGGGGGGGGGGGGGGGGGNGTATGATAGGATGATGCAAGATAGAAGGCTAAATAGACAAAAATGACAGGTTTTAACAAACACAAACTAAAAAAAATAGACAACAACCTATAAGAAGTTGAAACAGTAACCAAAAGACTATATTGACCCATGGTTTTAATTTAGAGTTGCTTTATGGGGTATAAATCGCCTTGGGTGTTCTATTCCCAGGTACAGATTGATTGAGCCATTTTGTACCTTGTACTTTTGTTTGAAAATTTTGTATGGATTCTAATATCCTGCTAAAATGTTGCAATGGGCCACCCATTTGAATTTGGGCCCAAATCTTGTGGAATAGATCGCCTAAGGCGTTCTATACCTAAGGAAATAGGCCAAAATTTAAATGGGGGGTTAGAAAGGAGGAAACGATGTCAGAATAGAGAAGATGGGTTATTGGATCAAGGATAACGGACATGAAATCTTGAGAATGCCAAAATGGGGCCTGATTGAGAATCTAATTATAGGTGCTTACAATTTAGGATGGTACATTTAGCCCCCACTTTAGCAAGAGTATGAGACTAACTCATGCTCGTGGTAAAATAGATTAGTGCATTCAAAAACTCTTATCAAGGTCAAGGAGACAAGGAGACACCAAGCCCCAAAGATAAAAGACACAATGCTCGAAAGAGAGAGACAGAGATGTAGATGGAGAGACATGACCAACTAGCCTAGTAAGGTTTTGCCTTACTATGGGTTTGCAAAAGATGGAATTGATAACCTAGAAAGCTATGAGATACTAGTCAACCCATCAAAAAAGGATAACAAAGCGAATCATAGTCCAATAGGAAATCCGCCAGAAGAGGATCAATCCTTAAGGAAAGAATTGTCTCTATTAAGGGATCCAAAAAAAGAAATCAATACTAAGGAAAAAATAGTCTCCAAAGGGATCTAAAAAGGACCAGTCTAAGGATCCACTGAATAATGCACATGGCATGATAATGAAATGAGAGGATAAGCCTAAAGAAAGCATTGTCACCTTAGCCATTTGCTTAAGAGATTGCATCAAATTGTTGAGTGTGTTGCAAAATGTAAAACAAAGAGTAGAGTGTATGCCACCGTGTTAAAGCGATAGAAAATGCCTTAATAGGAGCAATGGCTTTAATGGAGCATACATGCACCCACAAGAGACATTTCCACTATGAGATGCTCCCAAGCAATGAAAAACCAAGGGAAATGAAATAAGTGACAGAGAGAACAAAAGGGATACTAACTTTGGGATCGGTGTGATCATATGATAACTCATGTATATCAAGAATTATATCAAAATAAATTGAAATCATCCCCTAAAGGTAGTAGAATTACAAGCACAATGGAAGAAGATCACATAAAAGAGATACAAAGAAGAGTATTTTTGAGTTGGCATTGCAGATACCAAAAAGAATGGTAGCTACAGCTTTGTATCATCCCCAATCAGGCAACACAAAGGCACATTTACTAATAATAACACATGCACAACATAACATGTATATAACGATAGAAGAAATGAGATACAAATAAAGGAATGTCACTATTTTGAAACTGTTGAAAGAAAGCATTAGCAAGTTTTTGAAAAAAAAAAGTCAATAGAATAAGGAGGTAAAGAAAAATCCCATTGCAATGCCTTATCTCTAAATGTTCTAGTAAACAATTTAGCCATGAGTTTATGATCATGAGAAAAGTCACTACACAATGTTTGAAATGATTTCACATGATTCAAGGGATTACCTTTACCAATGTAGTCTTCAAATGAGGTGTTTCCATGTATTGAGGGATAACAACATGAATGATATCCAAGGACAAAGGACTAGCAATATCACAAGTGGGAATATTAAATTTAGATTGTTTCATGGAGATCATTTATTGTTGCAAGGATGAAACTATTTGAGTGAGACTATTGATAGTGGATTCGATGGAAAGGTTGGTATGATACATGTGTGAAAGGTTTCGACCATTATGAGAAATGGAAGGAATATTGGAATATGAAAATGGAACATTGTAGTAGGTATGTATGGATGAAGGTTCGGAAACACATGGAACACTTGAAGGAGTAATAAGATTAGGAATAATTCCAAGACTCGCATGTGTAGGATAAATGGTTGAAATGGATGTAGTCATGAGAGGTGGAGCATAAGTAGAAACACTAGGTAATGAAGTAGGAATAGGAATAGAAGGCTCAAGGCTAGTGGAAGGTTGAGTTAAACCAAGATCTTGAATACAATCTTTAAAGGGTCTAACATTCTTATGGATAATATGGGAAATAGTACACAACAAATCAACACCAATCTCATCATTGTAACTCATCTTCCTCATTGTTTCTACTAAAGAGATGGCTTTCGTATTAGAATGTTCTTGACCTTTAACCATTGCTCAAATTATTCAAAGTAATGGGAAAGTTTCTACACTTGGGTAGGAAACACTCTTAAGGTTTCATCTTCCTCATGAGAAGAGTGGGAAGAAGGATTCTCAACAATAGTGGGAATGTCATTAGTAGGCATGTTTTCTTCATCAAGATTCCTAGAAAACAAAGATGACTTAGGATCAAAGGAACTGATAAGTCTACAACTTTGCCTAACTAGAATGCTATTGGTAGGAATAAATATTATAACACTCACGCACAAGTAAATGAAAGAGAGGTTATTCTTAAACAATAAAAAAATTGAAAATACAAACACTCGTCAATTTTTATGCAACATGAATTGAATTAAGCATAATTGCACATGAAATGAAATGAAGAGCACATCTAACCATCAAATGATAGTGCCTACAAAGAAGATCTAACACCAAAATTAGAATGGAAATGTTATAAGTCAGGTTCACCAAAATGTACAATAAGGACATAGGAGTTGCAATGAAATCGATAGCTAGTCCACCTTTTCCTAATGCACAATCAAAAGGAAGATGACTCGATAGGTTCAAGTGGGACTTAAGTGCTAAGTGAGTGCAATGATAATTTATTATAATAATTAGTATGAGTTGGATTTGAGGAGATGATAGGGTGATACAAGATAGAAGGCTAAATAGGCAAAAAGTCAAGTTTTAGCATACACGGACTGACAAAAAATAGACAACAACCTTTAAGTACTTGAAATAGTAACCAAAAGGCTATACTGACTTGTGGTTTCACTTTGGAGTTGATTTGCAAGGTAGCCTTGGGTTTTCTGTTCCCAAGTACAGATCACATGAGCCATTTTGTACCTTGTACTTTTCTCTGAAACTTTCGCAAATAGTTTGTCAGATCTTGTACTTTCCAGATCTACAATGGTAGGTTTGCAACCTATTCTTGCACATAGAAAAATGGAGAAAATGTTGTAGAAAGGGGTTTGCCTTGGTCAAACCCCAGTTGAGAAATCAACCTTGATATTCGAATGAAATTGTGAAAGAAAAATATTCCCTTGATCTTGGTTCTCGAATTCTTGCTTGTGGATTGTCCAAATGAGGAGAGATGGGCCAGTTTTATATCTCACAATATTTTAGGACTCAAAAATTGGAGGAGGCTAACACGGGTTCTAATATTCTACTAAAACACTACAATGGGACACCCATTTGAATTTGGCCCCAAATATCAGGTATTAGATCACCTAGGGTGTTATGTTCTCAGGAGTAGGTCGGTCAAGGCATTCTATACTTGAGGAAATAGGCCAAAATTTGAATGGGGAGTTGGGAAGGAGGAAAATATACTAGAAATGGAGGAGATGGACTGTTACATCAACCATAACAAACATGAAGTCTTTAGAACACCAAAATGAGGCCTAATTGAGCATTTAATAATAGGTGCTTACAATTTAGGATGGTACAAATACAAATGTCTTTTCAAAAATATATTGTCAGACAAATTCTTAGTTTGATAGATATCACCTATTTTCCTCCATAACTTATATGCAATGTCTTTTGTAGAGAGATTCAAGGGAATTGAGTATGAGACACAATTGAATGGTTTCTCGTTCCTTTGTTTTCTAAAATTGGCAACCATTAGTGTCTCTTCAAGGAGATCTTTGGGTTTCAACTTCCACATCTTGTAACTAGTGGCATTGAACTTTTCAATATCTTAACAAGAGGCGGAGGCCATGGTATACAATCTTTCTCAAATCTACAAAAACCCCACAAAATGAAAGCTCCCACTGCAGCAAAAAACATTCAACACTTAAAGAGAAAGGTTTCCCTCCCTCAATAGGATTGTTTTCTCTAATATTAAATGTTATAATATGAAGTGAAGAAATATTGCACTATGAACTTAAATTTAATATTAATTCAAATCTAAAACTAAAATTAACCTTCAATAAAGTGATTCCAAAATCAAAACAAGAACTAGAAAACCATTGCACATGAAACACCAGATTTACGTGGAGAAACCCTTCAGTAAACAAATCCACCACAAAAAGAGAGGCAAGTATATTACCAATCTAATGAATAATGCAACAACAATACACTTATTTGTAGACCACTATAAAATTTGGCAATACTCCATTGCCTACCACTATGGTATCACAAACAATAAGAAATAAAAATACTTGCAAATAACTCGCCTCTTATAGATGCTCTTACAACTCTCATAAGGCATCTCTCATGCGTGTCCAATTTTGGAAGGACTATGTCATAAACCATCATAGGTGTTGTCATAGAATCTTATTGCATCTATCACAACTGTCATAGATGCTCTTACAACCCCTAACAAGTGTTCAAACACCTCTTACAACTCTCCTATATCATGCAGATCGTCATCAATCTCAAATTTAATAAAATATGATTCACTATTGTATTCTGGTGCAACCTCATCATACTCACATCCTTCTCTAAAATAATATTTAAAATAAATAAATTTTACCTTAGTTCCATTCATTACTGCAGCTTCAAATTTTTCTTCAACATAATAGGTTGTTGTTTTGATGCCTTCTAAAAGATATATTGCTACTGTAAACTAATCTTCCACATTCAAAACGACATTAGAACAATAATCTTGAGATTCGTCATCTACATTCTCTAACAAATAATCAATCTCTCTAACAAAGAATCTTCATCTTCACTACATTCAAACGAAGAATCATTTGAAAACCCCCCCTTGACCTCCACATTTCCTCAATTTTAACCTTCTCAAAATGATTTGTTGTTGCAAAAACTCTCTATTTGTACATTCTTATCCTCATCAAAGAAAACATTAAAATTGGTTTTTACCTCACTACCTTTTCCTACAACTTCTACTCCATCTGCAATAAATTTACTTCATTCTTCTTCAATCTGAATTGGTAAATCATCCTTCTCAACTTCATTTGTAGGATAAAAGCACAATAATTTGTCACCCTTTTACAAAGGAAAAGGTTAACCCCAAAACTTCAAAGGCATAAAAGTCACATTTTTGTTGAGAATTTGAAGATGATGTAAACTAATGAAATGTATGAAATAGGATGAATTATATGCCTATAATTTTCAAAAAAAAAAAAGATCCAAAATTAATATGTTTTTTGAAATTTTTAGGTCTATTTTTCATTTTCTGAAAAATACTGTAAATCAGGGAGTTTACTTCCCGCCAAATCATTATACATAAAACATTGTTTTTTCCTCCAATTTCAGAATATGTTTTAGATGATGTATAGCTAGTGCAGAAAAAAAAAAAAGTGTTTTCGATGTATGGTTTGCCTGTTATAAGTATTCAAAGTCGAACTTACTTGAAATCAATAGTTTTTTGTCTCCTGACATTTTTCCCCTATCAAAACTATACCAAAAACCCAATAAATTACATATTATTGAAGAAGACTCTTCTCTAGTGTTATCTATGATTTTAAAAAATTTCTGAATTGATTTTTAAAAAAAATGATATTATCTGAATCAACGACTTTTGAAAGCTTTAATAACCTACATGTAGTTTTTAATGAATTTGTTCAATGTTTTGTAATCGAAACAATATAAAATTTATATGTCAAGAATCGTAGTTCCGAGATCTAGAAAAGGAAACTTTTATTTTTTTGACAGTCTAGTTTGAGCAGAGAAAAAAATAGCAGAAGTGCAAACTTCTAGATTTTTGTGTTTTTGGAGGTTTGGCTGCCAACATGGCATGCCACCTAGGTAGACTTGGCACAGTCGAACTCAGCCGAGTCCTACTGGCCCTCGCATTGGCTCACGCATAAGCCTACTTGGCCACGTAGGTGCCCATTCGATGCCACGTTGACTCGGCCGAGTTAGACTGGGCCAAGTCTAACTGGGCCGAGTCAATCAAGTTATCTTAAAAGGTGACAGATTATTGTGCTTTTACCCTGTATCCTCTAAATAACTCTATTTTTCTATTGCAATCTATGTAACTCAACTTCAAGTTCATCAATTTCTTCATATTCATCCTCTTCCTCTTCTTCAGGGTCACATGCATGACACTCTACTATATCTTCTTTCTTTCCTAAATAAACATCATTAGAATAATAAAAGTCACTATTACCTCTTATCTCCTCTATTATTCTTCTTTCCAACTTTGTTATTATTTCATTCACCCGTTGCTTCAACTTTATAAATTCTTCTCTCATTTTATTTCTTAATTACTTCTCTCTTCTCTCAAGCACAAGGATCCTGAGAAAAATCCACCCAATGACAAATGTCATTTTCTTCTTCCTCTTTCGTATTCAACTTCTAAAATATTCAACATGATCGGATCCTAGTGCAAACTACCTTACATTTGGCGATCTATTTACACACTCAAGAACTTCTACTCTAATATTTTATTTCTCTATTTTCTCACATTGTGCACACCACACATTTCTCTTAGAAACATCTTAACCATGAGCTCACAACCAACTGTCCTGGTGTAAACTACCTCGCGTTCAATGATCTATACACACTCAGGAACTCCTCTGCAAACAAAACTAAATACATCTATCCTCTTCCCAAAAAAATATTTATGGAAGACACGCCCTCTCACTTCCTCTACCCACTCTCTCCTAGTGGAGGAACTATGTGCACCTTCTACCTAGCTTCAATATCTATTGGAGGACAACCAACATGCTCTCATAAAAAAATTCATCCAACCCGAAGTCCTAGTGTAGATTGCCTCACATCTATCTACACACTCAAGATCTTTGGCTTTGATACCACTAATGAAGGGCCACTCCACCCTTACACACTCAAGACATGCCCTTACACCCTTACACCCTTACGCACTTTAAGGCATCCTTTGATACCATTGATGAATGGTATTCCCATTACAAACTCAAACACACACAACAAAATAGAGATAAAGAGATAAAAATGATTAACAAAGCATAGATTGATAGTCTTTTTTTTATATTTTATTATTATTTATTTATATATTTAGTATAATATAGTAAATATATAAAAAATAAATAAATAAATAATACTATATATATCAAAATAAATAAATAATAAGAAAAGAAAAAAGAAACAATTAGAATTTAAAAAAAAAATGAAAAAGAATATAAATAAATAAAATATAAAAAATAAAGAGTATATATATATTCTTATATTGTATTTATTTATATTCTTTTTCCTTTTTTAATTTTTTCTAATTCAATGTTCTTGTCTTTTATATATATATATATATATTCCTTTTGTCTTGTTTGTTCTTTTGAGTATTTTATGTTTTTTCCTAAATTTCTTCCCCTTTTCTAAACTTCATGACATCAACCCATCCCCCTCCTTTTTTTAGTCTCACGAATCGGCTACAATTTTTTTTTCCCTCCATGATCCGAGACGTTGATGGATGGATCGAAGTGTTCACACATTTAAAGTCAACAACGCACACGCACAATGATTTTATGACTTCTGCCAATGTTCCTACACCTTGTATCAAAATGGGAGCGAAGAAATAATATAGAGTTGATTCTTATCAGAAGTTACTATTAATGGTTATTTATGTAAAATGTGAACGTATGTGTCATCTGCTTGACAAAATGGCTCGAGGAGCTTCAATCTACATTTAGGAGGCACACAAACAGTTTGACAAAATGTCTCCAAAAAATGAGGAATTATGAAATGCAAAACTCACAATGGCTCAATATTGCTTGGATGGTATAACTACAAAATGTAATATCACAGGGTAAGCTAGCGAGCTACAAGTTCAAATTTACCATACATTATGAATACACAAAAACCTACATCAAACCCATTCACCCCGAAATCACCATATTCGAACCCTAGCAATTGACTTAGGAACCAATTAAAAACCCCTCGTTCAGTATAAAAACATCTCAACCCACAAGAAAAAAAAGTGTCATGATGCTTTCCTTGCAGCAATATGACAAAATTAATCCTGAAGTTCCTGTGTGATGTAATGAAATCTCTTCACTGTCAGGTGCTTATTTATAATCAACATGCATTCTTGCAGAAATTCCTATATAAAACCCCATCTGAAATACAGTTTATCAGCTTTTTTCTGACGAGGAAAAATTCCTGAATATTCTGAATATTCCTATATGACATGTGAACACACTTGCATCACAACAATTTACATTCTCATGACACGGGAAATTTTTCAACCAGTCAGAATTTAATATGTCATTAGGCAAGCAGTCCTTTCCAGCAGTTGTCAGAATTTGTTTTGGCTATAGCATTACAGAATTACCTCGTAACTTTCTACGTTTATGAACATAATTTAAGGATTTCTCCTCATCCTGCCAATAGGATTTTCCTTGGCACTAATGCATCCGAAATTTATCCCACTCAGAAATCTCTAAGGTGACAATGGAGCACCGCCTTTGTATGGAGGAAACTGTTGGATGGCTTTAAACAAAAATCAAAGCAGCTTTAAGGGAACTTGCAAGGGAACCTTGTGCACTCATTTGTTCTGAAGCTGCAGTTACTGATGCAATCATTGATCTCTCTTCACATGAAACAGCCAAAGAGCTTGTCACATTCTGTAGTTATACCCTGCGCTAGAAGTTTTTTAAAGCTAATGCATATAGCACATTTAAAATGATCGTGCTTCAGACATTTCTTGGAGACACATTTTGTCAAACTGTTTGTGTGCCTCCTACATGTAGATTGAAACTCCTCGATTAATTTTGTCATATTAATTTTATCATACAATCTTCAGGATTAATTTTGTCATATCACTGCAAGGAAAGCATAATGACACGGTTTTTCTTGTGGGATGGGATGTTTTTATGCCGAATGAGGGTTTTTTAATTGGTTCTTTAGTCAATTGCTAGGGTTTGAATATGGTGATTTCGGGTTGATATGGTCAATGTAAGAAGAACCATATTCCAATGTCTTAGAACATTGAATAAAACTAAACGCAAGGAGCACATGCAAAATCACTGTTTCGACTTAACTAAAAAGGGGATCTAGAAACCCAAATTGATTCACGTTATTTGTGTAGAAAACTTCAATAAAACGCATAATGTCATAACTATTGGCAATATTTTGATGTGCAGATAGTGAAAGCACCATGACAAAAGCAAACATAAAAAACAATCCCTAATTATTAACTCTTTATTTCTCACGTATTAAGAGATTATGCTCTCAAGAACATTAGGTAAACACAGTGTTCCTGACAAGCCGTTACTACAGAGTCCAGCTTAACGTCTAGGACTTCAATCTTAATTATAAGCAAGATATTGCAGCCAAACTGGGGAAGGGTGCTGTGTACACCTCCTATACAAGTTCTACTCCCCTGTGTACATGGTGTACACATATGCATGCACGTCTTAGCTATTCTGAAGGGTGAGCACGTAATAGACTAACTATGGTACGACATCAATTTACCAGCATCGAAGGAGTTTTCTAGTTTCTCATAGTGCATATGAGACAAACCCATCCCACTTAAAAAAATCAATGAAAGGAAAATTTGCCAAGTATTCCAAGCAATCAGAAATATTTTCTGTTCAAAACCAAGATGCTCTGATAATAACAGAGTTGTTTAAGTTTTGGAATGAAATATTTTCTCTTCAACACGAAGATACTCTAATAATAGCATCCATAAAAAAATATTTCAAAACAGCTGACATGTCCAAAAAGATATTCTGGTAAAAAATCCATCAATTATATCCAGCTACCAAACATAAGCAGTTGCATTTTCCATGACAAGTAAAAAATCCACAAAAGTAGGAAAACAAAGCATTCCAGATTATTATTAATTTGCAAAAAATAACAAAACCAAATATGCATGTGATGAACCCTTTAATTAAAATTCCAAAATACAAGGAAACAGTAGGTAATCTCGACTTGAAACGTTGTTTACATATACCCCGTTCTAGTTTCCTAACTAATCAGCAACCTCTCTCACACCTACTGGATAAATAACACTCAAATAAACAATTCTGGTAATACTAGAGAAAATCATAATAATAAATCTGATTATCCATAAATGAACATATTTTAACCATAAGGGTTAAAATATTACCAGTAGGTGTGAGAGAGAGATTCAAGTCGAGATTACCTACTGTTTCCTTGTATTTTGGAATTTTAATTAAAGGGTTCATCACATGCATATTTGGTTTTGTTATTTTTTGCAATGACACTCAAATAAATAATTCTGGTAATACTAGAGAAAATCATAATAATAAATCTGATTATGCATAAATGAACATATTTTAACCATAAGTAAATGAACATATTTTAACCATAAGTCAACTCCAGTGACTCGTTAGTGATCAAATGAAATAAAGGGTGTAAAAATATGATATAATATCTACGTCAAAGAGATAGAAAACATGATGTCCTCTACAACATGACAAGTACAATTCACCAATTGAAAATCAGAAGTGCTTCACAAAAGTTTTTCATCTACAGTATCTGCTAAATTTCAAATTTATAAAAACAACTTTATTCTCTACTAAAGTTATTTGACAATGTTTATTTACTGTTCCTCCAAACCCCTTAAAGTGACCAATTAATTTAAACTCAAGATACTACAATTTTAATTAGAGACAAATTTATAAAAACAACTTTATTCTCTACTAAAGTTATTTGACAATGTTTATTTACTGTTCCTCCAAACCCCTCAAAGTGGCCAATTAATTAAAGCCTATTGAACTGCCAGTTACAATAGATGAATGCTTACAAACATTGGAATTAGTGAAAATTGTTTTATGCACTAGAACATATCACAAATTCGTTAAAATCAGAAATGATAATGAATATTTTTGTGAGTGAAAAGCACAACATTTTAGTAAGCAAGTCTAAAAAAAGTTTGTATGCAAAGTAAGCATATGTTGAAAATTAAGCCAAATGGCAATGACAGGTTGTCTTTAATTGGCAAATTGCAAGTGAATAGCATGTCCTTTATGCACTATAACATATCACAAATTCGTTAAAATCAGAAATGATAATGAATATATTTGTGAGTGAAAAACACAACCATTTAGTAAGCATTATGTTAAGATTGGAGATAGATAGATAGATAGATAAAATTTTAACGTCCACGAGGCTAAACATAGCCTATGGGACAGATAATGAATATATTTGTGAGTGAAAAGCACAACCTTTTAGTAAGAAAGTCTAATAAAAGTTTGTATGCAAAGTAAGCACATGTTGAAAATTAAGCCAAATGGCAATGACAGGTTGTCTTTAATTGGCAAATTGCAAGTGAATAGCATGTCCTTTCGATTTGAACAAGCTTCAAGTCAAACATTGCTTTACTACCCTGATAACAACTATGCGGACACAACCTGTCATTGCAAAAACTGAAAAGTATATTGAACATCCAACAAATGAGAATCCTCAAAATTTTCTAAATTAGCATTTTAAGAAAAGAAATAAGGTGACTAAATATTAATGCTTGAAACAAAGGAGCTACCCATATAAAAGGAAATGATGGAAAACAAATATAAAACTAGATTCTGGAAAAGGAAACTAATGAGGCTGATGACAAACCAAATATACAAGAACAAACACTCAAGAATATAGCATAAAATGCCAAATGAAGGACAAAATAACAGTTCAGTACATAAAATAGGAAAACTGACTTAAATGATGCCACCCACTAGAAGGGCTGCTTTTTTGTTCTAAATTTTGGTCCAGGCCCCTAGCTGCACAGAGCCTCTTTGCATCCTGTTTGAGACAACAGCAGTTTTATAAGTTTTAACATTTATCATTTCCAATGAAATTTGCCCATTTAAAAAGGAAAGGAAATGAATCAGAAGGAAATTACTTTGCAAATCAACAGAAAAAACCCATATGGTTTCTCTTCTGGCTAAAACATAAAGAGTACGAAAGCTTTATTAATGATGAATTATGTAAATCTCAATAGTTTAAAATGTGTTTAACTTAAATACATAAAATAATTCATTAACAATTAAATAGTTTTGATAAAACAGAGTTTAATACATTCGAGCATTCTACACAAATTGCTTATCTCTACATTCTACACAAATCGGGTTGTGCTATTAATATGCCGACGAGAAAAAGTGGCCAGTGTTTGCAGGAATATTTGTGCAGAACCCTACCAAAGCAAAAATATTATTAAACATGAAATGGACCAAAACTAGTTGTCTCTACACCTCTTACAAAGAGAGTGTGTTCTGCCCCGCTGAAACGGTGGAACAGTGGATGGCAGGTGGCAATAAAGAAAAAAGAATGGTTGATATAAACTTAATCTGTATTGCAACATTCAAGGAACATTCTGAACCATAAGTCATCTATTTCATATAAGAAACACCTTAGATGTCAGCAATGCCTAATATATTGATAATGGTCCTAAAAACGTGTGTTGTTTTGCTGTTTTCCGTATAAAAGAAAAGAACCAGGAATGTTGGCCTACACAGAATTATTTCAATGTGACTGTAGATGCATTATTGATGGGGATACCTTGAACTTATACATAAGCCTCCTCAAGTTGTACCTTTTGTCTTCTTCTAATCATTCAACCCCTTGAGCAATATTTTGCAAAATTTCTTATTAACAGCAGTAAAACTGTCAGACACACCTGCTTGAATCTGCAGGTTTTGTTTCAACTCTTCCAATAAGACTTCATTCATTTCATGTCTGAGGTTGAAAGAGGCTCAAAACACTTATTCATAGCACAGCGAAAAAACTGCTTTGCATCAATGTCAGTGCTCTGGAAAAAATATGGCCCAACTGCCTAATTATTTGATTTTAAATATATGTGGGTATACAGGAATTGTTTGCTTATCAGAAAACAACTAAAATACCAAAACATCAGGCAGAGAAACCCGTCATACCATAAGTTTTGAAGAAAGAGGCTGACATATATGATTTTTGTTTTCTTTTATTTGCATGGTAGATATAGGCCTTGCTGGAGGGAAAGTGAGTTGAAAACAATAAATAAATAAACATGTGAATTTATGAAAAAAGTGTGTTCCTAATGGAATGAGTTATTCTAGTCACATGCCCCTATCCTATTCTAAACTATCTACTATATAAATATACAGTTTTTTCAAACTTCACACACTGCTCAACCAATAGCTGGTCAATAAAATGTTTTATGTTGGCTATTTCTTTCAATCAATCTATGTTGTGTTGGCAAAAAAAATAATAAAATAAAACTGACAGAAAAAATAGAATTTAATAGAACCGTACCAATACTTGCCCAATATTTGCAGAATCTTTTAGAAAGACCAAAAACCTTCAAAAATGAGAAAAAAAAATCAGAACATAAATCGAACTAATTCTGATATGCAATATATCATTATAGTAATTTAGACAAAGTATCCTCTAATGTAAAATTATCAAGACAAGTATAATAAGTAGAAATTGATGGCCAGCCATCAGTATACAATATCATTTTCTATTCTTTATTCAGTCTAGTGTTAATAAACATGATGATACGATATGGGGGACACGTCCCCCAACCTAAAAACCCCGTCCCCATACCGGAAACATTTCCAGGTCTTGGGGACGGCCAGGGGTCAAGAAATGGCCAAAAATATTCGTAAGTGGAGAATCAAATTCGAGCTCGAAAAACTGCCACTAACTCCTTGGGTTTCCAAGTTCAAAAATGCGGCTCATTTTTTTGATAAAAATAAATTAGGCAACGATACTGCTGTAGCTGACTTACTTTTTCCATATGCGGAAAACGGGGATCTTGACTTGGAATTATTGGAAACTGTATTGTATCTCAAAAGTTGTTTCCCGAAAGAAAATGATTTAGTTAGAGTTTTTGCCGAGGCAAGCCGAAGATCTATGCCACTTGTACCGGGGTACTTTAATGACCAATTCTTTGTATATAAGATTGCAAATCTTTTCTTAAAACTGAAGAAGAAAAAGATTAATGTAAATGTTTTTGATAGATCTCAACCACGAAGAAAAGGAAATCCTATTGAAGATGTAAATGAAAAAATTTGAAGTTCTTTCATTTTCGAAGATGTTTTTCTTCCAAGACGTAGAGAATTGAGAATTTTGAATCTTTTGAATCTGGAAAACCATTTGGATCAGAGTGTAAGATTAAATGGTAAAGAGATACCCCAAATGACCAAGGTCTGATGAAAAGAAACGAACATCTGATTGTAGATAAAAGGCAAAAGATAAGACGTTTTCTTTGGCCTCGTTATCGATTAGAAGATCTTATTTGCATGAATAGATTTTGGTGGAATACCAATAATGGTAGTCGATCTGTTATGTTGAGGGTACACATGTATCCCAAAATAGATCATTGAGAACATATTCAAAATAATTTGAATTTTATAAGACAGTTTTATTTTGATAAGGGAGATTTTTCAAAATTTGGTAAATCATACCAGAAGTTTCTTAGGTACGAAACATTTGCCAGTTTTTGGACGAAATGAAATTCTAAAGGTTGGACGAAATGAAGTTCTAAATGTTGAACGAAATGAAGCTATAAATGAGGTAAAGCATAAAAAAGAAAACTCTTTTTGTAGCATAAGTTCGTCTCCTTCTGACCGCCCCCCGTCCCTGTACAAGGAGCTTCTTACGATACTTAGAAGAAGAATAAGTTCGCTTAGGGATTCCATTATGGAATGGATAGGTTCCCTTTTATCTAAATCTAGAGATTTTTTTATAAAATCGATGAGACAACTTTTCTCTAAATTGAGAGATTTGATTATTAAATGGATTAGTTCGCTGAGAGATTTGATTATTAAATGGATTAGTTCGCTGAGAGATTTGATTATAAAATCAACGAGACAACTTTTCTCTAAACTTAGACTTCGACTTATAAGATTTATAAATCCCCTTAAAAAGAAACTGAAAATTTTGATAAATCCGCTTATAAATGAAGCGAAAACTAAACTTATCAACTTTAGAAGTTTCCTAAGAAACCTTTTAAATGAAATCAGAGTTAAACTTATCAATTTTCTCAGTTTCCTAAGAGATCTTATAAATGAACTATTAGTTAAGCTAGAAAAACCTTTAAGTCGTTGGCAGAAAATGAAAAAGTTTATTCGATATGTTTTTGAATCCTGTCTCCAATACATGATATTTGACGTGCTTGCTAGAATAATGCAATATTGGGAGAGCTTTTTCAAAAATTAGCCACGATCTTGTACGTACGTGAACTGCTGGTTGCTTTAGTAAGTTCCTAAAGCAATCAGCCATAGCTGTGTAAGCCTATTCCTAATAAATCAACGCCTAAGTAACATGTCCAAACTATAATAAATCCTAGAGAAGCAACAATTGCCGGTTTTTCTTCCTTCCAACCCCTGTTTATTCTAGTATGTAAATATATTGCAAACAAAATCCAAGTTATTAATGCCCAAGTCTCTTTTGGATCCCAGCTCCAATAAGATCCCCATGCTTCGTTGGCCCATACTGCCCCGGAAAGTATACCTATAGTTAAAAGAGAAAATCCTA
>MU223454.1:280752-293789 GCA_018584345.1 Thuja plicata | reverse complement strand
AAAATACTCTAACAAGGTCGCACTTAACAGTGTGTTTGTAACCTTTAACAGGGTTGGCTCCTAACAGGGCTCACTTCAGAAGAGTGAAAATTTGGGGTACCGGTCCTAGTGGTTTTTCCCTTAACAGTGTTTCCACATTAAAATCCATGTGTTATGTGTGTATGGTTTAATAGTTTATTGTTTTACATTTCACATATGCATTTCTGGATAGATTGGTATACTCTGCATATTTACTGAGTATCGGTAAATAAGTTTTACTGCTTATCGGTAATCAAGAAGAATAAGGACAAACAGACAATTAATTATTTCAAGTATTTCAAGGCATACATCTTGTAGGGACTTAATCTGAGGTGTATTGATTGGTGGATTAAAGTTTAAAGGATAAAAATTTTAAGGCCACTGATTCACCCCCCCTCTCAGTTATTACTAACAGAAGCTTCCGTGTGGTTACCCCAAAGATACATTTTTTTGGATTCAATTGTACTTTTAGATAGTTCTAGTCTTGTGAATATTTTATCCAATATTTCAAAGTGCCCAACTCTTGTATAATATTTTTCCAACAAATCGTACAAGTAGTCTTCTAGGTAGGTGTGCATCATGTCATAAAAAGTGGTAGTCATATCTCGTTGATAGGTAGCTCCAACAATTTTCAACCCAAAAGGTATGACATTCCCCAAAAAAGGTCCCCAAAGAAAAGTCAATGATGTATTAAATTAATCTTCAGGAGCAATTTTGATTTGGTTATAACCTGAGAAACCATCCATAAGGGAAAGCATCTCATGTCCTGTTGTTAGATCCACTATTATGTCAATATTCGGAAGTGGAAAATCATCTTTGGTAAAATTTTTGTTAAGATCTTTGAAATATGTACATACACGAACATTCCCATTAGGTTTTAAAATTGGTACTAGATTAGAGATCCACTATGCATAATCGATAGGTCTTATAAATCTAACATCTAGAAGATTTTTCAATTTTTCCTTTACCAATAGTGCCACTTGCAGGTGTATTTTTCTCAATTTTTTATTTATAGGTTTTTCCCTCAATGGTAAAGACAAGTGACACATAACCAAACCAGGATCAAGTCTCGACATGTCTGCATAGGACCAAGTAAAATTGATTTTTCATTCCTTGAAAAGCTGTATAAATGACGTTCTTCCCTCATATGGTTAAGCTAGATGTATAATTTTGGGTTTCTCTTCCATTCCAAGGTTCGTTGCTACAATTTTCTCCACTAACATGGATGATTTTTTATGATAAAATGGTTGGGGAAGTGTGTTAATCCATCCATCCTCAGGTGCCTTAGAGAGGTTTTCACCTTCATATGCATCCTTTATTTTTACTTTTCTCAAGTCTAATAGTGCCATAGAGTGGTTTTCACTAGAATAACTATTTATATTTTTTATAATTTTGCGACTAAAAGGCTTGGCAACCTCTCCAAAGTAAGTTGCACTAATTAGTTCAATAGTGAAGCCATCTCTATGGTCCCCAAGGGGTATGCCACTTTGTGCTCTGATAAAATTTACTATAGCCACATTTTTTTGAAAGGTATTCAATTATGGTGGTCATTTTTTATCCCAATCAATAAGTGAAGGATGGATTAGGGGTAAAGGTCATGATTAGTGTCACACCCTTCTAAAGAACCCTCAAGAAATAGGTTACATTATAATCACAATTTTGTTTGAAACAACAATTGTATTAAGATATTAGTAGCATCATGAAGCACCAATATCACATACAATGCAACATAAATCATCGACTTTGCATAAATAACCTATAATATTTTCAGTGATAATATCACTGAAGACACCAAGGTAATAGGTCACATGTTGACAAGGACAAAGATCACAAAGAACCTTCATGAGATTCGTAACTTGCCTAGCATCCATAAGGCCCCTTTAGTCAACTCAAACAATCAACTTCACTTCATGATGCACCTAGGCACAGTCTTATTCTAAGAGAATTTGATCAAAAAGAATGGTGAATGAGGTCAAAATGTGACCAATAATTATGCAAAAATGACTACAAGGGTAATGGGTACCAAGAACACAAATCCACTTTCAAACAACCTAAGTATTCTGCAATTTGTTGTTAATGCACAACTTTATAGAGAAAAAATGTGTAGAAATAGGCCACATATGCACAGGAACAAGTTAACTAAACTGCGAGAATTAGATGCGCAGTTCTGGAATGGATGCACAAGAGAAATGGATGGATGTGCTACAATAATGAACATATGCACATCATTAAAGGATGGATGCACAAGATTAGAGAAAAGTTGGAGAACTAAGGAATTAGGGGCTCTAACTTCTCCATTAGGTCATCTAGGGGTCATATTTCATCCTGGGAGGTTGAGGAAACATTCTAGAAGTTCCTAAAGATGTATAAGAAGAAGAAAACCTCATTGTTACATCCTTTAAGGATAAAAATCTATGGTATGCAAATTATTTCATAATAGGATATAGGAAGTGCATTAAGTAACCAATCAAGGGTATCAAATACTAAGATTTAGCATCATGCATCATGACACCATTATAAACAAAGTGTAACTATCTACAGACATGATCTACACTATCCACTTACACAACATAGGAGCACATAGAGATACATCCAAAACTTAGAACTAAAACAAGGAGCAAGGTATACATGATACATCTATATGAAATCATTAAATCCAAGGAATAAAAGTATATATTCCAATAGCATCATAGTAATCTGGATGATCCATCACATGTGCTAATTATATGCTATATCACATAATATCTACAAAGATTCAAGTTACATAATACATCTAACTAATTTCATCAAGTCCTGAGAAGTAAAGTGTGTAATCAATGACTATAAATTATCCCAATTACATCTCTACATGAACATGATATACGCTATCAAATTAATAACTAAAATACATTGCACAAATGAAAAGGCATACAAACTCTGGATTGAAACCAAATGATACAACAAAAGGAAAAAATTGAGGACACATCATCAAGTAGTCATGAGTCTGTAAAGTGTGCAAATATCAACTAGGACCACTGGATACCTATACACTGATCCCTACCAGTGGTTGGTCATGCCACCCAACTACAAGGAACCCTTAGGTCCTCTCCCACCATGCTCAAAAAGATAAACATGTGGCCCATACAACACAAGAAAGGATATCACACATGGTATACACATATGCAACTTCACAACATCACACAATCCACAAGAATCATAATCATGCATAATCCAACATGCCACACACACACACATATCTAGGTACACCACAACAAAGGTCAAGATGGAAACATCATGTAATATATTGGAACTAATCATCACATTTCCACTGACTCGTTGATCAATCCAAGTGGGAACACAGTCTAATATTGGGAGTGTCATTGCATAGCCTTTGTGGGGAATAGAATGACCCATCGCCTCATCATACCATGACTCATACGAAACCAAGTATCATGTAGCCAAGGTGGGGAACATAATGACCCATTGCCTCAAAACATCGTGACCCATGCATTGGCATGTCAGTAACTCCATGCCTTCTCCACTATGTCTTTGGTTAATGGGATCCCACAAGGAACCTAGGAGGAATATCTATGGTTGGTACACCGAGGTCCACATATCCATACTTTTATTGATTAAGTATGTTTCCCCATTAATTTATGTTTTTACTTGATTAAGGACTCTACAATGGCTTTTACCCTAGTGGCCCCTTTGTGCCTTGATCCCCCATTGAGATCCACTTTGAAGATTGGCTTAATATCCACTCAAGCACATAATGATATCTTTGTACAACTGTTCAAGCATGGTGTGGTGCTGACATGACCCTCGATAATAGCATAATAAATCCAACCATTTAAGGTAATTAAGATCTTCTCACATGGACACACAAATGCCAAATTCTACCAATGCATGCTTAATCAAGCTTACACCACCTCATTAAGTAGGTGAAATTCAAACCCAAGGAACACACAAGACTGCCCATGCCTTCAAAAAATCCTCATCATTACATACACAAAATAATTAACACATGAGGGCATAATTAAACACAAAACTTGGATATAGGGCATTTCAAGCCACAAATCATCAAATTTTCAAGTCTCAAATATCACAAAAAGGAGAAAACCCATTTTCCCCATGCATACCACATACCAACAATGCATTCAATTTGTCAAATAACTCAAGACTGAAACCTCCAGCCACCAAGAAAGGCATAAAACCCTCATGTTCAAGCAACATAGCCAGTTTGAGCATGAAATAACAAAATTGTTCTATAAACATGTTAATCTCTCCATAAACATGTATATTTAAACACCAAAGAATTTTTTCAAACCAAAAAAATGGATTTTAAACAAGATTGAACAAGAAATTCAAGCATACCTCCTCAAGCCCAAGACAACTCCAATTCACTCACCAAAGGAGCAATTCTCTATGAAAATGGATGGAATTTTGAGTAGAAGAGGATATCAAACCAAAGAATCAAAAGATCGAACACCCACAAAATTATTCATCCAAAAATTTTCCCAATGAGCCCCATTTCAAATTTTACAAGTGGTCATTAGAGGAAAAAAAACCCCTATTTCTTCTAAAATCAAGTTATATAAATGAATTAAGAAGTCACTTTTTAATAACTCCCAAAATGACTTAAAACTCAAAATAATGATATAAATTCATAACATCACAAATTTTCATCAACAATTAAACTAATAAAAAATCCCCCAAATTAAATATTAAAAATCTCAATATAATAAAATCCTCTCCAAAACGTGTCGGCTACGACAATTACGCCCAAAATCTCAAGCCGACTACATTGAACACATGGGCGCACATACATGGGAAATGATCACTAAAAAAAATTAACACACATGCTAGGGAGATGGATAAATACAACACAAAGACAAAACATATCATACATCCAAATCATGCATACCAAATATAGTTGAACGTTGCCTCAATGTGATTGGTGGGTGTTTAACATATCGGGGAAAATTGTCATCCAAAAGTCAGAATGACAATTCTAGTTGAATACAAGTTTGCCACATGACTACCTCCTTATTTAACCACCATTGGGGTTATATATTTATATTTTATTTTGGGCATACTGAGTCCTTCCAATTCAGGTCAAGTTGATGTCTGATACATGTCCATGTTAGTACGATAGATAAAGCACATATAAATCATGTCAATAATAACAAGAAATGAATCACTACTACATTTGGGGCCAAATTTCAACGACAACTTCTGATGGATGAATTTTTTTTTGTGAATTTGGGTTTTTTTTTTGTAATAGTCCCTGATGGTGTCGGAATTCCAATGGGTTTTAAATAGACCATCGGAATTCTGACAGTTGCGGACATGAAAAAAAAAAGTGAAACCAAATCATTTTGCGGAATAATGAAGATGGTACCATTGCGCAGGAGAGAAGGAGATCGAGCTAGGGAAAAAATAGGTATGAGCTGCTTGTGCTTGGATCTGACAAGATCAATTTTTTTTTTCATTGATCTGCTCGATAAATAAATATGGAGACAATAAATTGCTTTTAAGTTTTTCCTTTTCTATGATTTGGTTATATTCGTGGCCATTATAAGCTGCATTTTCAGAGAGTTTTTTGTTCCACCATTATCAAATTAGGGCACTTTTCCTAGTTCTGTGTTAAGAATTTGTATTTTTTTTTTATCGGTAATAGAGTATTAGATTTTATTAATAATATTAAGTATGGTATTTACATTTCAAGTATGTTACATTCAGTCAAAGCTGTGTTGTCTATCTATCATGCATGATGTCCATTTTTACAAAATATGGGGATTTCTCCACCCATTGATTCCTTAGCTTTCTACACTCCTAAAAGCTATATCTATTCTATAAAATCCTTCTCTTCTTTAAACAAAAACATAAACCTTCAAATCATTTAGAGAAAGGCTTGATTGTGTCTCATGAATGTGAACATTACAGTCCATTAGCGGGCAAAAATAAACTAGGTTCTGGTAGCCTGCTGGTGTCGAGGGATGTCACCCAAAAAAACATAGCAGTTAGAGTCGTCGTTGTTGTCATTTCTACAAGTCGTTTAGGCACATCAAATTTTGAAAACCCTTGATATTTGTTTCACATTTTTCAAAAAAGAGATATTATCAAAGCACCTCCATATTCAGCCTCTGTGTGCCTTTCTAACAATTTCTTCAGGTCTCCTTCTCCTCAGAATGATCAAATTTAGAACATTTGTGGCTCGATTTGCATCATCCACTGATCGTCGCCACATTTGAAAAGATGTAAATGAGGCTTGTCCTCTGCTTCAGACGTGTTGTGAACTCCATTTAAAATGTGATGCTTTGCTGCCTCGTCTATCCTTTCATCTCTAACTGTCTTATGCTATTAAGAATTTGTATATTAATAACATAGGTTATTTACAAAATCATTGGCTTTGCACTATTTGCCCACCTCATTTCAATGGCTGTACTATATTATCATTCTCACTCACAATGGAAGCCCTCTTATACCCACCTCCATTTTATTTCACTACTTCTGCAAGAAAGAATTCGGGTATGATTTTATTTCATCTCAAAGCTAAAATTATTTTATTTGGTGGGTATTATTTTAAATGAATTGAATTTGAATCGATGTGCAAGGAAAGAATTCATTAACAGACCAAGTGTAGCTAGACGAGCTTTCTCTTATGAGTTTGTTCCAAAGAATGACCATAAATCATCTTATATATGACCATTTCTCTAAATATTGTTCAAAGATCTCTACACCAATGCCAAAATGTGACAAATAAGGATATGATGAATCATGTACCATAGAATATTTAGGTTCAATAACCATGAATATATAGTGCTTTCCATCAGAGATACAACTGGACCAATAAAAATATGGTACTACCATGGTAGAAGCAAATATAGGTAAAGAAAGAATACTAAGGTTTGAATGCGCCCCTGAATTGTTTGAATAATAAGTATCAACTCCATAGAAGCTATCATTAAAGAGGAGATAAATGTTCTCAATGGTGTTTTCCAAGTCTACAATGTGGGACTCTACAAACAACGGTGTAACGTTTGGTAGAAATGTGTCCTTATTAACTATCTTTGGAAGACTAATATGAATATCTTGTTGCATCGAACCACAAAATGCTCTTGCAGAAGCATCTCTAAACTTGGAAGAAGCAACAATGGATGTGGAAGTGTCCTCAAATGTCCTCAATTGTAGATGCAACCATATGTGGAGGATCAATGTATGTCAACTAATCATTCCTTAAAAATGTGTTCACACAAGATGGGGCGGTAGGTTTCTTAATAGTAGCCAAAGGAACCTCACAATTTGATGAACAATCAAAGTATCCATGCAATTTTTTGATGATGGTCCAAGGAGTAAAAGGGAACTCTATGTGCTTTATGTGATGAATATATCCGTAATAAATTGCACTCTAACAGTTGCATGATATTGGTGGTTGTATCACTCCGTGCTTTTTAATCCCTACATTGTTTATCATGTTGTTAGGGCATTATTGAAGTTGTTTTACTTGGCTTTCTATCTCTGCATGTTATTTACTATGGTTGCAAAATGTATTTATTAGATCATATTGATGTTATTTTAAACCTGCTCCAAATGTTATAATGTTGCTTTCTTCCCTAGATGCATTACTGTTATGGCATCAATGCGGATATACTGTTGCTATTTTGTGTATAGGGTTGTGAGCCTGCACTAAGGCATTATTGAATTTGTTTATTTGAACTATGATCCCATTTTTTTCTTTGCACTGTGTATGCTGCATTTAATTTATCATTCCATGAAGCTTTTTTGGTATGTGTTGCAGAGCTATCTTGTCTTTAGAGCATCATTTTTATTGATGTTGAGGGTATCATGTTGTTTATTTCTACTGGGAACTTGAAAGAATGATACTTCTGTTGCTTCATCTATGTTCTATGCTTTGATTCTTTTCAAGAACTAGGGCATCACTACTCATTTTTCATTGTTTACACCATATTGAGGTGAGCTCAGGTTGCGGGCCAAGAGTTGGCATTATTGTAAACATGAATGTTGCTCTATTTTTCTTCTTGAAGTGGCATTGTTATCTTCCCGAGATGAATTTGTAGATCATTGTGCTTTACTCCATTGAGGCTCATGGGACATTCTTAATGTTGCTTCTTCTCTTTAAACTACTATGTATGGTTTACTTTCATACAGGATTACATTTCTTTGGATGTTGTTCTGCTTCTGTCATGTTGTCTATGATATATTTATAGCAACACCCATGATTTGCTCTATGTGACTATGTACTAACTCTTTGGGGCATTATGATGATATGGGAGTGTGATCTCCATGTTGCAATATTATGGCATGGTGTCGTATCTCCATTATTTGTATGGTTGCATGCTACAACTATCTCTGCTTTAATATTTCTGTCATGGTGGATATTTCTCTGATTGTTGCATGGCATGCCCCCATGCCCTCTTTTTCCTCCCTGACTATCTTATAATAATGATTTATTTCTCCATGTCATGGAATCACTTCTTGAAAGATGATCGTGATCATCTTTTGATTTATTCTTTATCCCTTATTTTCAAGACATAGTTTTTTGAAGTAATCTTAAAAACATAAGGATGAAACTATGACTTTGACATGATGGATCCCCCAAAAAGTGAAACTCTATCTCAATTCACGATTGCATGTATAATTTTAATATTGTATCATTTATTCTCAACGTGGAAAAAATGTAGTAGTTTAGAATTAAACAAGATACAACTTAGATTACGCTCCCCTTCATTAAGTATTAGAGACCCCCTTACAATTAACACTTTATAAGTGCAGTGCATAGGCAAGATCAATTCGAGTGAAAGATGACACTTTAAAGTTAGTGTGAAATCTACTATAATGGAACAAACGTGAAAAAATGACCACTTAAAAAAAATCTATACTCAATTTCGAGCCATCGACAGTTGGAAATTTATGTCAGCTTTGATTTTTTCCTTTGCCTAAATTGTATTATATAAAAAAATAGTTTTTATAAATTTTACAAATATTTGTGAATTTTGAGAGGGCAAAATAGAAGAGAATGTGAAATAGTGCTGGTGTCATTAAAATTGATGAAAACATGTCATAAAATAATACTAAGCAAATTTCATGGCAAAATTTCCATACAATTCAAGGCAGATTTCAAATAACAACTCTTGCTTAAATAGATTGGTTTGCTTACATGCCATATTGAAACAATTTGAATCTCTCACCCAAATTGAGGTAGGAAATCAATACTGTTTACCCACACTCACAGAAATCTACCAAATCACCATACCTATTAAAAAATCTCCCAAAACTCCTTTTTTAGGCTCTACCTATTGCACCTAGTTTTTGATCTTTGATCTTTACCATAGTGCTTTTGATATACATTGTTGATCACTAATACTATGTATCATCATCACTATTTCAACATATCTCTTTATTTTTTAGCAGTGAATGTTAACAATCGAGCACTTTCATGACAGTGAACTCCATTGTTTTTGTATTATTTTGATCTAAAACCACCTGCCCTCCATGACGTTGGTTGGTCCATACTCTTGACTTTTAAAAATCACTATTTTCTCTATTTTGGTCATCACTCTACATCTCAATGATGTCCTCATCATGTGTATCTCTATGTTTGGGTTGTTCTTTATGCTCTAGATAGTAAAAACTCATTGTATCCTTCTTTGTTTTTTTATCATTGATTATTATACCTCTTTGGTTCATTGATTATCGCAATTATAACTATATATTGTATGTTATGAATCTCTAGTAGCTTCATGCATTTGATGTCATATCCACGACTATCCTATATTGAATTCAAAACATTGTCTTTTGAGCATTCGTGATATCATTGTATAGGCCTAAACCATCTTTCACATTCCTAAAGCTACGAGGGTTGTAACTCCATTAATAGTGGCCAAATGTAGAGGTTATCTTCCTTTCTTATCATTGTTTTTAATTAGAATCCTCCTTCCCCTTTGACTCTCCTAGGTTATTCTTTCTTATCAAGTTTCCTGAACTTCCCAATGAGATATAGATTATGACTCTCTTCCACTCTAACTGACACATATCTAGTATAATCTCTTCAATAAAATAATCACAAAGCTTCTCAAAAGCGAGAAGCTTCACAATCACAAAAACCTAAAACAAACAAATCCCAATATGGAGAGAACCCATTTTTTTTTATAGGTACCAACTCATCATCTACAACATTTACCTAGATGGGAGCAAGTTAATCCAATGCTTGACGACCTATATGTGTTCTACTAAGCCCTTTCTTTAGAAAAATCTTGCAATGAACGTTCACAATTTGGTGAAGAGTTTTCACTATGATGGATCAAATAGTCCTTAACCAAATCTAAGGTGATAAGGTGATTCACTTCAGGTTGGCTGAATTTTTGTTATGTTCAGTCAATTAAATAGGGTTTGTTGTAACTAATAACTCCCATTAAAATTTTAGAAAATAAATTCTGTATACATCATTACTAAAATTAGAACATACATGCTTTAATAGGTGAGTGCATAATGAATTTAAATAAAAGAAACTAGATAAGGTATGTGACATTCAATTTGACTGAATAATCAACTAGTCTGACTAAGTAATTAGTGAACTCTAACAGCTAATAACTCCTAATCAAAGTGAGACTAAGTTACATAAACAAATCACTCAAGTCTCAAATAGGTAGCTGGCTACTAATCTGAAATATGATGTCATGCAAAGTCGATCATCATTCTCCTACACAAATACATCCTCTCCATGTTGTTCTCTCTATCATGCACATGTTGAGACCTATTTCTATCACTATTGTGCCATCACCATAAAAATTCCATAGTTATAGTACATAACATGAGAGACAACTTATATGTCTCATACAGTCAGTCAATCCAAGTCTCAAAGAATCTAATACTGCAATTAGTCCAATTAAATAGTTTCAATGGGTCTTCTAGGAGTAAAAAATGCCTAAGTGTTTCCCTATGTCATCCCCCATGTGCTAAAAATCACAAAATATCCATCAAAGTTCAAAGTGTTGATCATTTGTTTTTGGTAATATGAGTCTAGGTAGTTATCAAAGTTATGGACTTCCTCATGCAGACACATTATGAAATAGGATCAATGATATAAGGGTTAGATCATGCCTCCCATAGGTTATATCATCTTGTATTTTATCTTCTAGATGGATTCCAACACCAAACACACCCCTTGTGTGGCTAAAATGTCTGTTGCTGCTCCCAAGGCTCTATTTCCATGCTTTTCCTACATGCATGTTTATAGTCTGAGCTTGTTGACCCTCCACTGCCTCTGTATCTATACATAACCATGTCAATTCAAATCTATTCTAATTTAAACATCCATTCCATGAAGTATAGTGGCCATGCAAGGTTACACCACCTTAAACAAGCTTGTAGAAGGAAGAAATGAACAAGCTTGAACAAGCTTGAACAATGAGTTTTAGCTCATTATTTTGTAATGTAATTTTTCAAATTCATGTATTTTATCTCCTATTAATTAGGTGCATAAGATGAAGGTTGAATGTAAGAGTCTTATGATGTTGAGTTACCTCTGGATCTCAATTTTTTGATACTCCTATGATGATCTTTCTCAACAATTATTTTATTCTATTGTTATTTTTTGAATAACATATTGGGTGAATTTTAGAGGGTGAGGTTCTTCTCTCGAAAGGGTTTTCCCCACACACCTTAGCTATAAGCATATTTTAATATTTAATTGTCATATGAGGGGGAAATAATTTAAGAGAATCATGTAATAAATTATAGGGATTAATGCATATGAATAAATATTAAATGAATGCATAAGAGTTGATTAGAGAAGGTACATGCACAGGTGATGCACATGCAGATTTGCCTAAGCACTACTGGGAGCTTACCCAACAAAAGATGTACTATTGTGATAAAATCATCACAAGTCCATTTGTTGTTGGGTCAAGCTCCCAGTAGTGCTTGGTCAAATCTGCATGTTTTTCACTTGTGCATATACCTTCTCTGATCAAATATTTTGGAGTTTGCTGAAAACAAAACTGTGTACTTCTACAGAACAGTCAACACAAAATTGAAGCATCAAAAAAGACTTGATCAAGTTGCAGGTGGAATGTGCACTGAAATAGTAAGTAATGTAGAATAAAAAAATAAGTAATCTGTCGTGTCTACATTTTTATTTTATTTTTTGAGATTACATCCATGTTCTATATTCACAGAATGGTTGAAAATTGAAATTTATAATTCGATAAAAGTACTAACGGGTTTTGTTCTTTGCACCCTCAATCAACAACTTGGATCCATTTGTGGTCTCAAGTTGCCTCCATTTGATGTTCCATGCACCCTTAAAAAGCATTACATAGGCATATTTGTCATTTTAAGATCAAGATAAATGCCCTCTTTTATGCGCGAACACACACACACACACACACACACACACACACACACACACAACATATACAACATATACCTTCACCATGTAGATTTTCCTAAGCACTACTGGGACTTTACCCTGCAATAAATATACTATTGTGAAAATCATCACAAGTCCATTTGTTATCGGGTCTAGCTCCCAGTAGTTCTTGGTCAAATTTGATGCACTTCTAATATATATTGTGTATAATATATATGATATTTAATTTTTTATTTACAAACTACTATATTATTTGAGTATCTTTCTTTCTTTCCACAATAGGAAAGAGTTTGAGGTGGAAGACTACAATAGCCGAAGTATTTCAATTTATTATACTATACTAAAACATCATTTCATAACTAACTTTTCAATTTCTATATACAATTAGGTTATAGATAATCTAAGTGAAGAAGGATCATGTCAGACAATCTAAGTGAAGAATAGAATGGGGATGCAATCAATAGATTGTGGTCTAACTTCAAAAGAAAACGCGATGAAAAATGTTATTGTCCTTGCAAAATTTGTAAGGGCTTAAACACTAGAAGATTGCTAATCAAAACAACTAAGAGACATTGTAGGGATAATGGTCACATTGAAGGGGGGTTTGATTATCATCAATTGGTAAGTTTTTCATTATATTTATTTA
>MU223454.1:256198-275245 GCA_018584345.1 Thuja plicata | reverse complement strand
CATCTTCTAATGAAATTTATTAATCTAGTCCTTTCTAATTATTGGTTAACTTTAAATAATAACACAAGGCCACAATATTGAGCAGCCACATAGAGGGGACAATGATGATCCTGCAGGCACTTCTTCCTAGCAGGTAAACCTCTTTTTTATTGTACTACAAATTAGATAGAAGAAAAATGTTAAATATTGTTTTTTATTATGTTCTTTTCATCACTATTTCAGATTAATTCTAATAGTGTTAGTAATATTTGTTTCATAGACAGGTGGTTAGCAGAGAAAGGGAAAGGAACCCGCAGTCCCTCAGGAGGAGTCCTTTGACAAGGACCTAAATGTTGATTTCAGTATTTGTGATGACCTGACCTCTACGATTAAAAAATTCCTCCAAAAATTTGGAAAAAGAGTGGCTTAATTGGCTTCTAGATTCCCTTCAACTCCTGAGTCGCAAAAGAGGGCAACTAAATTGCTGCACCTATCTCAAAATTACAGAGTAAGTATTAATGTAATTTTTAATTATAACAAAAGTTCAATAATAGTTTTTATTAAATTGATTAGATTTCCACAATCCATAAGAATTTTCAACTTGATTTCTGGTTTTGATTGTGTGTAATTTTTAGCATCAATGTTTCGAATCACACTCTGTGATCCATCATCAGGATAAGAGCAAAGAGCATGAAGGAATGTGATCCTTCATGCTCTTTTCTCTTATCCTGATGATGGATCACAGAGTGTGATCCGAAATGTTGATGCTAAAAATTACACACAATCAAAACCAGAAATCAAGTTGAAAATAGTTTTTATGTTATACTAGTATTTTATATCATTAAAAAATAAGAATATGTGTTGCTTTTATAGCTTTTTTTGCATGATTTTGATCCTCATGTCCATGATGAGGGTACTACAGGTGGTTCAGGTAGATCGCATGTTGGACTATCTTTTTTTTACGCTCTAACAATATTGTCCATGTTGATTACTACTTTTATTATGCTCTAACAATCTTATTCTTCAACACCTGTCAATGATCATTTACTATTTCCACCTCATACGATGATAGGCTCAGATGTAGTGCTTCCTGCAATGTCGGCAATACATAGCATGGCCAAAGATGCCATGGCACCACATACTCGTACACAAATTTTATTCTCTGCCATTATATATGTTTATTTACGTTGAAGTATTCTTTCTTAGGGGCATTTTGTAATGGATTCAATTTATGCAACAGGAGATGCATCACATGATGATGAATTTCTTGGATGTACTCATATTCCTAGTATAGGAATGGTGAAGGATTGTATATTTCTTGTGAGCGACGAAGAAGGAGTTCCCTTGAAAATAGCAAAACTTCCTGGTACTTTAAAGATTGGACCTTTCTTTTACTATACAATCGTATGTTAATTACACCTTGCATTCAATATGAGAAGCTTACATCTATTGTATTCTTATTTTATACTATTATATGCTTTGAATAATGATCCCATTATTATTTTTCAGGGAATGATGTTTTTTTATGATAAACTTAGTGATGAGTGTTTGCAGATATTCAGGCCCACCCTCTGTACATGGTGGGACATCATATCCAAACTAAAACCCCAATCCACTATTTTGATTTCATATCATTGCTAGGATAGTTATCATTACATCCATTTCTTAAACTATATTAAAGGTAATTTCACTTCATTTTTTAATCTAACGCTATTTTTTTTCTTAAAAGGTGGAAAGTTCAAGATATAAAGGTAAAGGATGCTCTCGTAGAGAGTATGACAAACTTATTTGGACCTCGTGCATTTGAGAAGGATAGGCTCCTTCATAAAACCGGGTTATGTTTGAGGTATATTAGGGACTAGTACAGGTGTACATTATCAAAAATCTAAATTAACAGTGTCCCCCTTGCATTCTAGATTTAGAGTGACAACATTTTATTATGGATGCGAACGAGAAAAATGAAATAAAAAAAGGAATTACACCACTAGACAACAAAAGAAGGTATGTGATACTGTTAAGAATGCAATTGTGTACTAAATACTCTTTATATTTATATGAACTAACATATTTCAATCTCTTCATAGATTGCTTGACACATCAAAGGCGACAAAGGCAAGACAACAAAAGCACGGGCAACACAAGCTCGACTCTGGTGGTTTTTCCAAACTTGCTGCACGAGTTGTAAGTGTTAATATTATCAGATTTATTGGAGGAAAAATACAATCTGTAGATGGATTTTAACACTGAAAATAATAACTTGATATTTATAATATTTATTTATAATTTGCAATCTTTTTTTGTTTTGTTGAAACAATGAAATAAAATTTGACGATACCAAGAAAAAATGCAGGGTGCAGAGTTCAATATAAGTCTCACAGATGAGGACATGAGAATTGGCTTTTGACAAGGCTATAAAGACGTGGTTGAAAGAATAAGAAGTGCACAAGGTTATACTGATGGATCTATTGCGGTAAGTAAGCTAAATGATGATTATTTCAAATTTAATTATTTACCAATTAGTTTATTTGATGTTAAGTTCCAACATAAAGTGAGTATATTTGTTTTAAGTAAGCAAACAATGATAACATGAATGCATATGAAATTGGAATGCAACCTGCCGATTCTGGTACACAACCTGTGCATGATGATGTTGGTTCGGATGTGCATCACAGTGATGGAGGTATACATTTGCTATTCAATTTTTTATATGTAATTATTAATACAAGTAAACATCTTAAATTGATTGGTGTATTAATACAAATTTAATTGCAATAGGTGTTTGGATTAATGTAAAAATTTATATTGCAGCTACAGAGAGTGTAGAGGCTGTAGTTAATGACCAGGTTAAGGTTGAGGCCAGACAACTTGATCTCAAAGTTGATGATGTGACTAGATCAGGTAAAGAGATATGCGATTATGTCCTTTAAAGTACTGAAATACTTGTAACAAATTATAATAAAATATTTTTAATTTAACCCTTTTATATGTTATTGCAGATGACCCCCCTTTGCATCAATATAGAACTAGCGTGCATTGAGATATGATGAGAGGGGAGATGATCATGATGACACCGATGCTCCTCTCAATAATTTCTTCTTAAAATTGAGAAAATCAAAGAAAAAAAAGAAATCATTGTCATCTATGCACCTTAATTGATAATGACTGATTTTTATGTGCCAATGAATTTAATTATGTGCTATTGAATGTTCATAAATTTTATAATGTGTTAATGAATGCTATTGTGTGATAATTAATGAATGTTACATTTTATTAATGGATGAAATAATGAATGAATGTTAGATGTTAACCGGGAATTTAGAGTGATGTTAGGGGGGGTGGGGCCAAATGAGCTTCCACCTTCACGTGGTTGGCCCTATTTAGTACAGAATATAAAACTATTCTCAAAACAAAGTGAAGCTCAATAAGGTTGTTCCTTATCTAGGGTCTCAAATGTAGCCTTTATCCCACTCTCAACATTGCAAGGCTTCAAGTGGTATTCTGAGATTGGCTTCTCCATCTCCCACTGACATCTTGTCTTTCTCCTAAGAACTCTTATTGAGCTCTGATACCACTAGATGTAGAGCTTATAGCTTCACTTGTCCTCTAGGACTGAATCTCTCAAATTTTCAATTAGATCTCTTACTATAGGCTCTACACCTTTGAAAACTATAGGCTCTACACCTTTGAAAACAACTTCTAACTTCAATATAGCATCCAAACTTGATTATTCAAGTTCCTATTTTGGGTTGATTTGGATAGTCACTCCCAATGAACCTACTTGGGTAAACCAACTATTGGTAAAACACAAGAGGCTATACAAAATTGAGCATTGATCATATGGTTTTCTTGAATGCATTTCTTGTTTATGATGATAACTTAGCAAGTATAATATGCAAAGATGATCTCGGTGGAAAAAAATTAATAACATTAGATAATTTGATGTAATTATAATTCCTTGGTCTTAATCAAAGTGTTTGTGACCCTCTTTTATGTTCTCGATACCTTCTGGGCAGTTACTAGACCTAATTATGACCTTATCTAGGAGTTTGGACCCTGAAAACATCATTTTTATGAAGTTTTAGTCCTTTATTTTTTGCTTTATAGGGTAGAGTGATGCGTATTCCCATTCTTTTGGCACATATGCAAAATATTTTAGCACATGTTATATATTGTTGTGCATATGTTAAATTCTGTCGTGCATTAATAATTAAGCAAAATAATGCATATGTTCTAGCGCAATTGAGACATAGATATGTTCCTCTAGGTATAGGCAAAAATGAATTATACTTTTGGATACCCTTTATCCTTCTAAACATTTTGATGCTATTAAAATCTTGGGGCAGTCCTTTGTGATCTATTCTTGCATCAGATACATGTTAGGGAACTTCATCTCCTATGTTGTCGATCTTGGTTACGAGGTCTAAGGAAAAATGTGAGGCTTACGAATGTTCATCTGAGCACTATTGTGTCCTTGTGCAAGTGACCTTAGCTTTCCAATCTTGAGACCCTTTGGAACACTGGTCTTAAATGTTTCTTGGATGATGTCAATCTTGTTACCTTTTTACATTGGTAGTTTCTCATTCATTATTACATCTTGTGTGTTCTATGGCTGCATTATGGTTGGATTCATGTTACTAGTGTAATTAATTACGCTTGCAAAAAATGTTGTGTTTGTATTGTATATTATTTCCTCAAGGGTTCTCAGACGGGGCACGACAAGCTTACTTCAATGGACAAGACTACCTTCAAATTGCCTTAGATGATAGGATATAGACTAGATATTGGATACTTTCCTTCAAATCTTGAATTCACTTGCTTTCTTGAATGCTTGAATGCAAAATATTGAGTGTGATTTCTTATCATTGATCCATTAGCCCTTAGCTTTTTACCTTGATGTCAAAGACACACAAAGGAACAAGTATTTAGTTGTTTCAGGTTTTTAGTTGATCATTTCCTTCCATTGGTATGGTTCAACATTGATATGATCACATGACATTGGTATGGTACATTGTGGCATTCATTGTCTTGTTACATGACAGAGAATTGGTATGGATATTATGGTACATTGACATTTGAATTCATTTTCCTAATACATGAAGAAGTATCTTATTGATTTTAGTGCCGTATTTGTTTGGTTCTTTGTACTCATGATTGAAAATTTACCTATTATGTTCTTGACATACTCTTGAATTCAGGTTTTAGTATCATCTTGGTACAAATATTGTCTTCAGTATGATAATGTGTACTTATGAGTTTGACATATTTTGGTATGAACATGGTGTGATATTCTTGTTGCACATTTATTTCATCTTAATTCACTAGTAGTCTATATGCCTTATTTGAACCTTGGTATTTAGGACCTATATATTTCTCTTTAAATAAGCAATTAATAGCTCATCAACTTTCATTGAGAAGATGTTAATTTTTTATTTGATACAAAAATACATATGTTACCAATACCCTGCATATAAGTTCTATATGTTATTAATAACAAGATGTATATGAGTGTCTTTACAAGGATACATCTCTTCTCTCAGCTGAACTATTTGGTTCCTATCAGTATTAGAAGGTTATTTCTGTGTTGGTTAACTGTAGAAGTTAGTGGCACGGAAAATTGATGAAATGGTTGTTCTACATTACCGTTTTGGGTTGATGCTTTTGAGTCACTACTATAGTGACAGTTGAATCTTTGAAAAATTGTTCCATCTTTGTTCCTATAGTATGTCATTTTGAATATCAATGAATATACTCTTCCGTCACATGGTAAATACACTCCTATTTGGAATACAAATTTCTAGTGTATAGAAATTATATGATGGTTGTGATTCTTGTTTTAAAATTATTATGGTTGAAGGTTTTGTAAATGTCTAAATACATTATTACTATGGAAGTCCTTGTACATAGGGTCAAAATGTCTATTGAACTCTTCCTTGTTGACATTTGAAAATGACATCATTTAGGTATCAGCATACGCGAGCTTATTATGTGGTCGACATACAATTTTTTTTTGCCAAGGCATCATTGTTTATGTTTTGGGCACATGGGTTTTATTATGACATTAAAGGCATCATTATAAATGATTTTTAGTTTCATTATGACATAGAAAATATCATTCTTGTTTTCCCTAAGGCAAAACATGAATATAGTTTGAGGGTACTTGAAGTTTGTGGTTTCATTTGGAAAACCTAGTTGTGAAAGCTAGGGTACAGTTGTAGAACAAAGATATTGTGTTGAATCCAAACATTGATTGTGGTGGTTAAAGGATGGTTGGATTACTTGATTCTTTTCTTCAGTTAATAGGTAATCTTGTTGTAAACTCCTTCAGTTAATGGTATAAGGAAATAGTTTTGTGAATTGGCTTAGATATGATGACAGTTATTGAGATGGTTTGGATTTAGAGTTTGAGATTGTATGTTTAAAAAATACTTGTTTACTATGAAGGAAATAATTTATTATTATTTGAATGTTATATATATGCATACGAGTTTTGAAGAAATAAGGAGTGAATAAGAAAAAGATTGAATACACTGAAAATACAGTGAGAATGTAAATATTGTTGATATCTTTCAGAACTTTGAAAAGTGGGGTTTTAGTATGTATCTTTTGAAAATAAGTATTCAAGGTTTATCATTGAATACATTTCTTGAAATGGCACATCTCTGTATATATGATGTGGGCATATTGTGTAGAGAATTTAACTCTATGCATTATATGTTTATGTCATCTAAATAGAGGATTGTGTAGAAGTTTTATATACATTTATTCTTGAAATCTCAAATAATGAGATATTGTAGAAATGCTTTAAAATGATACAGAGACAAAACTTTGTACTTTTCTAATCTGAGACATATTCAATGAGAAACACAAGCTAGTCTGGCATTCTTGATTTTCATCCAGTGAGGCATATATAATTATTGACATATTTTATAGTGAGTGAGGCATTGCTAGTGAGGCATTTATAACTAAGCCAACGAGGCAATTTGAGTGGTTTTTCTACCCCATGATATTTTTCCACTCAAGATAAATTGTGTTATGTTTACTCGTTTTAAGTCTTATTCTCATGAGTTAATGTTTATCATAAATTGTTTCACTATATTGTGGTGGTTCATCTTTGATTTTGATTTGTCAATTTTAGTTGTCATGATGCCTATCTTAATTCAGAATTTTCATGATGTTCATATATAATGCTTCATCCTACTTTAATAGAAGTTTCCTTTGATATTCATGTTTGTCTTGTTAAAATTTTGAGTTGATGTATTGTCTTAATAATGTCTACCAACGCTGTTGATTTTGAGGATACCTGTTCTCATGATAGTTATTTTCCAAAGTCTTGAAATATTATTCCAAGTTCATTTGATATTAGTATACCATTGATTCACCCCCCTCTTAGTGGTATTGTACTCCAATATGATCTACTTGGGCTCGGCATAAAAAATATATCTATACCTACCATTTTATAAAAATCGGGTGTTGTGGGAAATTATTTCTCCATGTGTTTCCCAAGAAATGGGATCTTTGGAAGGTTTACATTTGGTTATAAGGGAAGTTCAAACCAAAAACAAACATCTTTTATCAATGATCCAAAATGGTAAGATTTGATCATTTTGTGTCTATGCAACCTCTGATAATCATATGACATTGAATCATTTTATAGTATTGTAAATGTAAAGTTTTGTAATAGTCATAACTGACTTTTTAGCAATCACTCAAAAGGCCTACATGCTGATAAATTTGCATATTGGATAATAGACCAGCTTATAATGTATGTGTGAAGGAATTTTATGTAGGAAAACAACTTATTTCAACAACATTTGACACTCTTTTTTATACTGGCACTTCATTTACATATTTGGCTAATCCAGCATATAAATATCTTACCTCAAATGTGAGCAACTAGAACCATCCTTTTTTTATATTAAGTTTAACTACGCCCTTAAGAAGTGACCCAATTAACTAATGTGTGGACTACAACAGTTTCACCTATAGGTATCTGATCCAACTATAACAACAAATGGCATCCCTTTCGAGTTTTGTTATAGTCCAAGGTTCGTGCAAATTTTACAAAACTATGTATTTTGCTCTTTCCTTTTCCAGGAGCATTCATAGAAGCATCATTTACAAAGAAATAGTATTTTTGATAATAGTTGTGCAGTGATGATTAAAGTATATCCAGAGCACCAAATATATCCTTGATCTTCAATAAAGGAAACAACTTTCCTCTTCATCAACCTTTTCTAAAAATTATAGGTGATCGGGTAAACTTTCAGTATCATTGGAATTTGAACCAGGCATTCTCTTGCTAAATGCATCCATTTAGATTTTGTCTTATTTCTTTTTAATCTGGCAGGATACTATGAATGTGGTAGATTACTATCTGGTAGTGCTTCCAAGCTCAAGCATTACAATTATTGGTGGTAAGTTCAACACCCTAGGCCTAAATTGATTCTCACAAAGGGCACTATACTAGTATTCTGGTTCATTCTTTAAAGTCCACTAAGAAAAGGAGGAACTTTGCAGTTGTAATACCGTTGGGCATGGTCTGTCAACTTTCGAGGGAGCCAACTATAGATAAGTATAGAATTCATTCTTAATTCACTTATGTGGATGTGTCAGTGACCCTATTCAATGTGGAATGTTGTTTGCTTTACTGCTCCCATTCTCTTTCCAGATTAGTTATGAAGTTTGAGTCTACTTTCTAAAGTTGGCCCTTTTTTTTAATACTTTTGATTGATGGAAAAGAAGCTGCATTACTGAACACATTATTTTAATTTTCTAAGTAATGCCTTTACTCAACTAAATGCACATATAATAAACCCAAAAACACTCTAGCAATAAATATTTTTGTATTTTTTGTATATACTTCAAAGTTTAAACAACACATGAAAATTAAAATTTACCAGTCTAATACAAATAAATGACAATCTGATAACACCTACATAATGACCCTGATAACAGTGAGAAACTCAAACCTGCTTCTTGAGCATTTCTCTTCCCAATATGGTTTGATAGCCATGCATGAAGGTTTGTCTTCAAAGGCCACAAGCTGTTGTATAGAGCAGTTCCTCTCCTCAGAATAAAATGTCTTATTTTTTTTCCATTTTGAGATGTCCTCTATACCCCAATGATTTTTATATTCCACGCTTTCCTTTTTTCTTTCCTCAATCAAGACATGTTAAAGGTTGGTTGATTTAAGATGCCAGCGACTTCCAATTTGATGTTGTGCCATGCATGATGTAGGCAGTCAAATATCACAACCAAGATTTTAGACGCATCATTCTTATGTGCTTGCTAAAATAAATTACTCCCAAGATAAAGTTTAGAGAGCGATTCTCAAAGTAGGTGCAATTCCTAGGTTGCTTATGTGGTCACTGAGCATGAAGTGACAAAATTTTAAAATATGTGGATTATGCAGATGACACAAGGATTACCCAAATGGACATTATAGTAGTTTGATAGTGCAAGATGCAGTCACAATGACTGGAGAACATCTGGCTTGTAGCACAAAATGATTCTTTGTGATGTGTTAACAGATTATTCACTTAGATATGATCCTTGGAACACCTACCGTAAATTCTCTAGTATATATCAGGGAACTCTTCAAACTAAATTGTTATAGCTAACTGAGAACTCATGGATGCATTAGAAAATGCATCCCGAAGTAGTTTACAACATTACTTGGGACACCTCAACATTATTAGATGCCATATAACAAGAAATTATGCTTTGAAGTCCCAAAAATTGTGTGCCACTCACATTTTTTAAATCTATTTATCTAGTACACCTGAGAATGTAAACTTGTACTCTTGAAAGAAAGGTCACAAGTTCAAATCCGGCAGGGGGTAAGGTATGTATGCCTCACTTGTAACACAGTTAGGTGTCTTCTGCAAGGAGTATGGAGTAGTCACATATTACTATAAGCCATCTCTTGACCCAAAAATAGAATACCCTGTATCATGGACTGTAAAGGATTCATTTCCATTTCCATGCAACATTATATATATTTTCAGTTATCACATTCAATTCCCTGAGCCAACTTTGGTCTTCATATGTTACCACCACTTTGAGAGGTCCTCCCTTTGTACATTTATTTATACTTGTTTCAAGGTTACCGTTTTAGGTTTACCCTCATTTGCCTATTTTTTTAAAATTTTATTTACTTTGTTTTCTTAGACTAGGGCCCTTTTTGCCCTAGTAATTTGCTACTGTAGGAGTCATACTTTCCAGTCTCTTTGACCTATTCTTGGCCATTTGTTGACATTAATATAGTCTTTTTTTTTAAAAAAATGTCCACAGAAAATATATTTATCTGCAAAAATTGTGAAATAACCACTTTTTCTTATGACTATATTTGTTATCTTTATCATAACAAGAATCTTCCTAGCAGCATTCTTCACTTTGAAATTTAACCAAAAGCCTTCATGTTATATATCTTCACTATAACACACATATATGGCTCTAAGAAGCAACATGCATTTCTACCTTCAATCTTACAATGTTACCTTCTACTTTGATGCAGATAACTTCATGTCAGGTTCTGAAATTGTTTTTGATCGTGATGAGCTCAAACTGGGGTGGAAGGCAAGAAAATGTAAGTAACACACATATATGGCTCTAAGAAGCAACATGCATTTCTACCTACATTTTTTTTCCTTCAAAATTTCCAACTCATGTCGTGTTTCTTGAATACTTCAAAATTATCAGTGGAGAATTTACATCATTTTTACATGTCAATAAAAAACTGATTACTAAACGTAATTTAAAGATTGAAAGAGTTATCAATATCTTCTTTGTGCTTTTGCATTTGATAGGAACATGTAGTTATATCCTTGCATTAATGTCTTAAAAATTCTTTCATAATGTATGATTCAGGTTATCATGCAACTTATCGCATCAGTCCAGAATCATCACCTGGGCCACTGGCTGTTAATTCGTCAGAAATATCTAGGAGGCCAGCTTTATCCCCTGTAGCTCTACCGGCTAACCCTAATAGTAGTAAGGGCACAGTTCATATGATCTCACCTTTCTTGCAATTTTCTTTCTCAGTTTTAACCTCTACCACCATCTTACACTCATTCTTATAATAATGTCTATTGCAAAGACACTTTAATTAGCTGATGACTAGGATGATAACTCACAATAATGATAGGATTACCTCTAATGTGTGTTATTGTATGCTCCAATTATGTTTTTCTTTGTAACATTTTACATTCATAGAAATCTAGGAGCGAACAAAATCATTTCTATAAACAAACAAAATCTAGGAGCACACAAAACAATCCATATATAGAAACAAATAAAATCATTTCTTACTAATAATCAAGAAAACCATGCAATTTGTTTCACAACATCTAGGATCAATTAGTTATCGACTGAATCAAAGATCCTCCAAAGCTCTCCTTAGCAATTAGAATTGCAAGAACAAAACAATCCATATATGCACACAAACAATAGAAATAAACAAAATCCTGAAGGAAACCAAACAACAAACATTCCAAATCATAATCATATCTATTGCAAAGACGCTCTAAGCTAATGACTAGGATGATAACTCACAATAATGATAGGCTTGCCTCTGATGTGTGCTATTGTATCCTCTAATTGTGGATGAAGCGACTCATAAAGTTTAGCGATGCCCTCTCCAGTTTCTATAGTTAAGTTATTTGTTTCCAATTCTTGAGAACATTATTTGGTTCATGCAAGTCGTCGTATTTTTATAGATAGATCCTTTATTGAGTGGAGTAAATAAATATTGTGAGCTTTCCATATTATTTAAGTGTTTTCTCACAATTTTATTTGTCAAAGATTGAATTAGGGATTAAGTGTTTTGTCACAATTTTATTTGTACATTGATGAGAATCAATGATCAAGAGTTTTTAGATTCTAAGAAGACATATATTCAGTGGAGGCTAGAAGGGATATTTGTGGAGATTTTATAAATGTCCAAAATTCTAGAGAATATCTTCTTTACTGAGCTGATGTGGGACAAAAGTGAGGATGAGATTTTTTAGATTGAGTACCAGTGCAGAGATGATAATTCAGTAACATGCATCTATAAAACCTTCACAAATATCCTTTCTTTGGCCTTTACTCATACCTCTTCTCAGAATCTGGAAACTTTGGATACTGTTTCTCATCCATGCATGAAATGTGCTAGTGATCATATAAAATTCCTTTAGGCCTCTAGTATTGATGAGCTGCACAAGTGTAAAAGGTTTTTTCTAGACTCGGATCAATTATGAGAAGGTAAACAACAAGATAATATTATTATATCTTTTTTAATTTTATCCATTCATATTTTCTTCCTTCTCTTCATCTTTAGTAATATATTGGATAATGTGCACTGTACATAAGGCAAGGTGGTGATTATTCTCGATGATCGGCAGGTCTAAGTCTTCCAGGCCTTACCCAGTAGCTAGGACTAAAGATAGAAGAGCTCAAGAGACCATAATAGTTGGTCTCCATCTTTGGTCCATACAATTGAGGAAATGTTTTACCCTTTGTTAGCTCATCAAATGCGGTGATCTGAAAGAATTTAATAGATAATATTTTAATGTATAGCGTACATTATTTTAGTTTGACGCTACACAAATTTATCTATTTCCCACACTTTTTGACTGTGGAGATAGTGATAAATAAGCATCTCGCTCGTGTCCTGAGTAATGCAGGCCACAAGAGATGCTTCATTATCACTATCCTTGTGGTTGACAAGTGCGCGAAGTAGATAAATTCATGTAACATCAACTTAAATAATATATGTTATCATGAAAATATTCTATTAAATTCTTTCAAATCCCCATATTTGATGAGCTAATGAAAGGTAAACCATTTTATCAGTAATATGGACCAAAGACAGAGACCCTCTATGATGGTCTCTTGAGCTTTGTTATCTTTAGTGTGCATGTCTGTCTCTTTTTTGACCCTTATGATAACTATTTCGACAACAGTTCTATACGTATGATGGGTATTCCTGTCGGAAAGTCACTACATGTCCATCAGTATCTTGACAGGTTTAACGTCGGATAGACTAAATTTGTGACAGCTAGGTTCAACGAAAGTGCTATACGTCTGACAGGTTTCCCTGTCGAAAGGTCACTGCATGTCCGTCGGCATCCTGAAAATGTTGGATAGACTACAATTTTGATAGCTAGGTTCAACGGAGTGCTATACGTCCGACAGGTTATCCTGTCGGATGGTCACTGCATATCCATTGACATACCAACATGTATAACATTGAAGAGACTCTATTTTTGATAGACAAGTTCAATGAGACTGTTGTACATTTGACAGATTTTCCTGTCAGACAGTCACTGCATATCCATCGACATCATGACATGTATAATGTCGGAGAGACTCTATTTATGGTAGAGTTTCGACGAGATTTCTATACGTCTGATGGGTTTTCTGCCGGTGTTCTGATAGATGTAACTTATAAAATGCTATAATAATTTTCTATTAGTGTGGTAAGTTCTGATGGATACGACTTCTGTAGCAATTTCCAATGAAATAACCCTAACGGTTACATCTATCGAATTGGCGATAAATAGGCGTTGAAAATCTGACAGATAGCCGTCGGAATTAGGCCTCAAATGTACTAGTGAATGGGATTTAAACATCACGTGGGCCTCACAAATGATTACCTATGAATTAGTCCCCCTTCATATAGACACATCACATAAAATGAATAAGAAATAGTAACATAAGCAGGGCAGTAAATGAACATTGTTAGATACATTAGTTATTACATCAACAAATTATAACCATGTAAGTGACCATCATCATAAATCATAAGGAGAGATGTGCACTGACCTTATGAAATCATCTAAGCTATAATGTTAAGCATCTGCAATTATCATTGAATAACGTAATATACCATGAAATTATTATCTAACATTAACTAACATTAATCCTCAATTGTATTCATTATTATCAAACACATCATGTCCCATGAAGTCATCAACTGACAATATTATAACCTAATCATTATCAAACCCATAAACTAGATCCCCCAACATCATTTATTGCAACAAGAAAATAGCATATCATAACTTGATTAATCCATAATACCATAAAATATAGTCATGGTTACCACGTTATAGTACATATGAAGACAACAACACCACTTAAACACAATGATACTATATATGCATGTTGATGAAATCAAACATCATCATAGAGATACTATGCCATAATGATCATCAATGAGGGTGGTCCCACAATAGTTTGTCCCACTTTTTTGCAAACTTTGACACTGAAATGAACATTCTCTTTTTTTTGCATTCAGATACCTATTTCTACAATACTGTTAGGAATTTGAAGATGATGTAAACTAGTATTTTTTAGTATTTTGTGTGGATTCTAAATATATATTTAAAAAAAATTGGAATGTATTTGTATCCATTTTTCATCTCCTTCGAAAATTAGTTTCTATAAAAAAACAACATTTTTAAAAAGTGACATTCATTTAGCTGAGCATAATTTTTTTTTCTAAAAAGGATAAAAATGTAATTCTTTTGAAGTTAGGTTTGCAACACCGATATCTAGTGTATCTAATTGGTTTCATTTGATTTGGTTGAATATTTTATAATTAATTAAATTTTGAAGTGACGTTAGCTATAATTTAGAGATAGGTTCATTTGGTAGCCCCTAATTTATTATATACATATTGAAATTATATTTTTCTTTCATTGTTAGAAAGAGAACATCAATACCTAGTGTCTATATATTTCTAAAAAAATTTAAAATTAAGTTTCAATTTTTTTTTTGTAAGAATAGAACAAATAAGTTGATATATGGTGAATAACCTATGTTTAGTAGTGTTCGTATTAAGGAACACCAAGAAGGTGGGGGGGGGGGTGAATCAGGATCGAATTTTCTTAGGTGATCCTTTAACCATAAACCACATGCAATGAAAATTAAAGTGCTAAAACATAGAACAAACATCCACAACACCATAACACCAAGATTTTTATCATGAAAAACCGGTCAAGGGAAAAAAAATATGATGGGGATGGAACCCACAAATAATAATACTCTAAAAAAATATTATATCGTGTTATAGGTTTAAAAAAAGAATGTGCAAGCATTCAGGTACATAGCCTAGAGCTCACTACTCCATTACAAAAGAAAGGCTTACTACCTATAGGGTGTACAAAATCACAGATAGCTTGAACTAATAAACAACATCTACAAATGCCAAAGTTGAGTTCCAATTAAGCTCAATATTCTGAATCAATACACTTTGTTCTATATCTCTGCTCTGCTATCACGCAGATCTCAAATCAACATACTTCGCACATAAACATCCATAGTAAATTCCAAAATAACCGATCAAATCGATCATATATATCTGCTACCAAGAAATAATCACCCACTGGATCAGCCTCAAGAACATTTACAAAAATGATGAAACATGTATAACTGTTGGCTAGATCTAATTGCGAAACTCAATGCAGACCTTAAGTAATTCATCACACGTTATCCATAGGTCATCCAATCATCCTTGAACTCAAAAAAAAATATTGATCTGATAGATCCACACAAGGATCTACATCATACTATTGTTGTTCTTCACTGTATACCTAGAAACTATCACATAGATCCGCATATCTCGATTAAAACATAAAATCAGCTATTATGAATTTGGGATATGGTAAAATACACCTTCATAATACTTCTCCTAGGTTCGCACCACATAATACCAATTTGGGTGTCAGTACTGAGCCTTTAATAAAAAAATTGTCAATTGTATTGTTAACTGCTTGACTTAAAAATTCTACATCTTGACCTTTGGTTAGATAAAATACGGATATGCAAACACGTGCGATAGTTTTAGTTGCCGTCAAGTAAAATTAAAAATACAAAGTCATAACAAAATCAATATATTAAAATTATAATCAATGAAAAGCACATTTCTCGTAGCACCAACTTGCAAATTAAAAATTCCAAATCAATTCATTTGATCCCCCAAAAGCTAATGTTAAAGTGATTTTTTGTCAGCATTTTGATAGGTGCGAAGGGGACTCCATTGAAAGTATGATTGAAGAATAGAGAGGTTATATCAAAGAGAGTTTTATCTAAGAGGTTTTGATCTAACCATCATCAATTAATTCCATCAAATGGGACCTATCAAGGCTTAAATTGTTACATTTTCTTTAAAATGTGTGATTTCAGTAGAAATTAGGATGTGCAAAAAACTGGGACACACTATTGTGGGACCACCCATGAAATACAAGTAAAATCCACTCTCTATGATGGTAATGGAATCACTTAAACCAATGAATATAGTCATAATAACACTACATAAAATACCAAAACCAGAGAATAGCCTAAGTATAGTTACATGATAAGCATACACTAGGTGTAGCTCAAATAATAATATACAACACAATTATACATCCCCATAACCAAAAAATCAAAAGAATATCAACACATCATGGTCTGACACAATCAAAAAACATAGAATTTACACATAGAGTACACGAAGCAATCATATCTATACCCTGAACCAGGTCAGGCCATATAAGACGCTACATTTGAAGATGATGAAGCAAAAGGAAAATGAGAAGGGAACTACAATTAGACTCAAATATATAGATTGGTTAAAGGTTAAAAATGCTCTCATATTCATGAATATCAATGAACTCATCAAGGTCATTGATGGTACCTTCCTCTTCAACCTGTGTTGCATTAGAGGAGTCCCCTATCACATTTGAATTGTCCTTAGTACTTGAAGTCTTAACTTTTTGCATGTCATAACCTAAACTAGGAACTCTATATTTTTCATTAGGTTGTATAGGTTCAATAATTCCTTATTTTTGTAATCCAGAGGACTATGTCCATCATATCGATATTTCTCTATTATGTTAAGTCCTTTTCCATATTGTTTAGTGTGTATCTTAACCTCTAGTTTTTCAGTTTTCTCTTTTTATGTATCCTCATCTTCGTATAACCAACACAAGAGATATTCTTCTTCCATTTCATCATGGAGTGTTCCCCATTCTCTAAAAATAGTTGGCTTGCAGACCATAGTATTGGTGTTTGATGTGGTTTCAGTCATTTATGGTTTGTCGTAAGACTGAGGAGATAAACGTAATTTTCCCCTACAAAGTGCATGACCCATGGAATATTATCCCACTCCTTGTTATTTTACTTTTATTTTGAACTCCTAATTTGATTTGGAAGTAGATGCTTTTAAGGAATCAGGATCAACATATGCTTGGGAAGAAGGTGATTCATGATTACTTTGAATGGTGGATTTAGTCTTAGGATTTAGATTATTACAGTACATAAAAGGATTTGGATCTCTTGGTATGGTTATCTCAACACCACTGTGAAGAAATTTGATGTATTGATGGTATGTAGAAGGAACTTCTTACATTGCATAAATCCATGTTCTTCCAAGGAGTATATTATAAGTTAAAAATAGGTCTAGAACTTGGGAAACCACTGTTAGAATAGTCCCAAAGGATAACTGAGAGGGGGCGGNGGGGGGGGGTGAATCATTTATCAGCTACTTTAATTCTTTTCTTTGCTTAGATACAATTAACATAAAGTAAATGCACATTCAGATAACACAATAGAGAATGCAACAATTTTGGTTACGGGGAAACCAAATAGGTAAAAACCCCGATGGGAATTAGCACCCACAAAGAACTGTACTTGAGTATAATTATCCCTATTAAGAGATCTTTCAACCCTGTTAGGAGTTTTTCTTTACAATGCAATAAGTACAAAGACTTGGTTAAAGGTCAGAACTTGTTAGGAGTCTTTTACAAGTAACCCTGTTAGGGGTGAGGACTCACTGTCCAAAAGCTCACTGCTAAAATGAAGAAGGCCACAACCTTCAGTAGAACAAATATACACTATATCTGATAGATGAACTATTTGACTAGACCTGTTGTCTTGATCAGTTCCAGTGTGTTGTATACTTCCACTTCTTCACATAGATCTTTTCTTGATGAATGAAATGTCTCTACTGTCCCAAAACAATAGACATTCTGTCCTGCACTTTTTCTGTCTTTGTTCTTCTCATTCACACTTGGCGTTCACCAAATGAACTTCTATAAGTATATTCTCCAAAGGATGTGATCTTCGTCAGCTCTAGGATTCCCTTCAATACTTCTTTAGTTGACCACATCATCCATGCAACCTGATTAGAAACACACAACTCATACTGAATAGACATGATGTTTCACCAAGTCGGCTCCACCAAATTAACTCCAACTTCACGATTCTGATAGAACATGTTTGGCACCTTTAGATAATTATCTTTAACTCATAACTAAACATGAATACAAACATGCATATCCCAAAGATAGCTGGTGCAACTCAAGGAATAATGTAATTACGTCGGCTCTTCACATATAGTCTTTAATATCTGTAACTGTCATAACTGATTAACATAACTCAACTGAAACTTCATATCTGACTCAACGTGAATGCACATAGCATCTAGAACATGTATACACCATGGAAATGAACACGCATAGCTCTAGAACATCTGCACTGATAATTTCATATATAACACTGTTTTATATTATATGTTGTCATCAATGACAAACATACAATCAATTATTTGTACAGAAGCAAATCTCCAACAATCTCCCCCTTTGACATTGATGGCAACATATGATATCATCAACTCAAAGTGTCTTCCTTCTTTTTACAATCTTCTCAATATCCTCATCAAAAGTTCCTCTTCTCTGCTGCTGCTCTATATACTCCCCCAGAGTATATGCTCCCCCTTACTAATACTCCCCCTTTGACATCAATGACAAAGGGTGTTAAACACCATTAGGCACATGTACTACTCTAGAAGTAGAGTATTCAACCATTCATCAATCACAAAGGACTGATGTTCTTGCTGCAAGTTCTAATTAGACTCAGGAAAGGGAATTACTCCCAACTTCTCCCTGAGATACTCAAAAGTATCTTTTGATAAAGGCTTTGTAAAAATATCTGCTAATTGTTCTTTAGTGCTCACATAATCCAACTTTACTTCTCTGTCTACAACTTTTTCTCTTAGAAAATGGTATTTGATCTCAATGTGTTTTGTCTTTGCATGCATCA
>MU223454.1:236905-252026 GCA_018584345.1 Thuja plicata | reverse complement strand
AATAGAGAACACAACAATTTTGGTTACGGGGAAACCAAATAGGTAAAAACCCCAGTGGGAATTAGCACCCACAAAGAACTGTACTTGAGTATAATTATCCCTATTAAGAGATCTTGCAACCCTATTAAGAGTTGTTCTTTACAATGCAATATGTATAGAGACCTTGTTAAAGTTCGGACCCTATTAGGAGTCTTTTACAAGTAACCGTGTTAGGGGTGAGGACTCACTGTCCAAAAGCTCACTGCTAAAATGATGAAGGCTGCAACCTTCAGTAGAACAGATATACACTATATCTGATAGATGAACTATTTGAGTAGACCTGTTGTCTTGATCAGTTCCAGTGTGTTGTATACTTCCACTTCTTCTTCACATGGATCTTTTCTTGATGAATGAAATGTCTCTACTATCCCAAAACAACAAACATTCTGTCCTACACTTTTTTTGTCTTTATTCTTCTCATTCACACTTGACATTCATCAAATGAACTACTAGAAGCATCTTCTCCAAAGGATGTGATCTTCATCGGCTCTAGGAGTCCCTTCAATACTTCTTTAGTCAGACACATCATCCATGCAACCTGATTAGAAACACACAACTCATACTGAATAAACACAACATTTCACCAAGTCTGCTCCACCAAATTAACTCCAACTTCATGATTTTGATAGAACATGTTTGACGCCTTTAGATAATTATCTTTAACTCATAACTAAACATGAATAAAAACACACATATCCCAAAGATAGGTGCAACTCAAGAAATAATGTAATTACGTCAGCTCTTCACAGATAGTCTTCAATCTCTGTAACTGTCATAACTGATTAACATAACTCAACTGAAACTTCATATCTGACTCGACGTGAATGCACATAGCATCTAGAACATGTATAAACCATGGAAATGAACACGCATAGCTCCAGAACATCTGTATTGATAATTGCATATAGAACACTGTTGTATATTATATGTTTTCATCAATGACAAACATACAATCAATAATTTGCACAGAAGCAAATCTCCAACAACCACATCCTTTACAATAGGTCCAACTCTGATTGGCAATGTGATAGATCCTTTGGATGAAAGTTATTCTTCATCATATTCTTTTATAGTGATGTTATTTTTTAGATACATTGCATTCCTAGAAAATCCAAGTTCTATAATCACTTTTAAGGTACAAATATTGAGACCCGCTCCTTCATCTATCAAAACTCATTTGATTTTAATTTAGTGAAAAAAAAATTCAATGTATAAATGTACATTATGGGTTTGGTGCATTGAGGAATCATCATGTTCCATAAAAGTGAGAGTATGAATGGAAGTGATGTGTTCCACTATATCTTGAAATTGATCCACATGCAAGTTAGTAGGTACAATAGAAGTAGAAAGTTCTTTTTCAAGGATAGATTTATGTTCAAGAGATAAGTGTAAAATCTCGAGCAGGGAAATTTGTGTGGGTGTCTTCCCTAAATGATTTATAAGGCTATATTGTGAAGCTAAGGTAGAAGGTTTAGAGCTAGGACCACAAAGGGTAATTATGCCTCTACAAGTAGTAACAATGCATTTAGGTTTAACTTTTAGATTGTATTCTCATATTTATAGTAATATTATTAGGTCATTTTAAGGAAGTTCTTTTTATGCTAATTCATGCTATTGACCCAATGGTATAAATTTTCTCTTAGGGAAGTTATTTTGAGGTGCTTTTCCTTTTTTCAAGGATGATCCTTTAAGATTATAAATGGGTTGTGAAGATCTGGTAGTCTTTATGTTTACAACACCATCATTGGCAACATTTTTGTTTCTAGCCCAGAAAGGAGTCTTATTATCGCGACTATTACTTGAACTTCCTTTATGGTCCTTTTCATTATTAATTATGATAGTTCCATCATCTATAAGGGATTTTTTGATTTTAAATCCCATTTCCATAACATCCTCAAACTTATCAAGGAATTTAAGATGGAGTTCTTTCCCAATGTCATTGTTCAAATTGTGGTAAAATAGGTCAATCATTTATTTTTCAAGAATACCCTAGGGTTATTTCTTTGTCAAATGTTGTCATCTTTGTAGGAATGATATAAAAGGTTGCTCTTATTTTTTCTTTGTTTCACATTATTCTGACATGGTGACCTCATGTTCTTAGTTGTATGCATAGTGTGATATGAACTTGTCTACCAACTCTTGAAATGATTTAATAGTAGGGGGTAATTGGAAAAACCATTCCATGGTACTTCCTCCTAGTCTTCATTGAAAATTTCTCATGATATGTGTTTCTTCATATGAAAATCCGAAGGTAGAAGTGCAAAATTCTCTTGAGTGTTTCTTTAGAGTATCCTTTTCCTTTGTATTTAGTCTTGGTAATTCTAGATTACTAGGAAAAGGTGGCATAGGTATATTGGAATCAAAAGGAGAGGGAAAAATATCATTAAGATAAAATTTATGAGATGATATTTTAGCATTCTTAAGCTTGTCCAATTCTCATCTTAGGGATCTTAATTCATCCAAATGGCATCGTTTGTAGGTGTTGACATTGGTTTCTTTATAGATATTTTGTAACCTAGTTGTAGATAAAACAATCTAAAGTCCTTTACTTTGTCATCAATGCATGTCTTGGTATGCTTAGACTCACTAGACCCCTCTTTATTTTCTGATATTAGTAAAGAGGCATCAATATCATAAGGTATTTTGATTCCCTCATTAATTAGGACTTTGAAATAATGCCTGGGTTATTGTTTTATGACTTATTTGAATAGTTTAAGGTATCTATGATTGCATAGTATTTCCTCTATGTGTTCTTGGGTTATTTCTTCACCACTCTCATGATTTTTCTCTTTTGCTTGGTCTTGATCTTCAAAATGAACACTAATATGTTCTTCTTCATGAATTTTTTTTTCTTTCACCTATTCTCTCTTTAAACCAAAACACATATGCTCAAAATCTATCTAATCTGCATATTTTCCCATGTTCTCTTGCAATTTAAAATATTCCCCCTTTTCTGCTCAAGATCCCTTTGAACTATTCTCTAAAAAGATTTGATTTTGCACTTTATTTATTCCATTTTGCACTTGCAACCAAAAATATTAGATTTATGTTTTCACCTTCCTTGCAATTAAACATATTTGTCACTAATTCCTCACTTGCCTTTTCTTGAGGAAATATTTTTTTTCTGGTACTAATTTTACCCACATGATTAAAATAATTTTCCTTTTAAAATGAATCTCCCACACCTTCAACTATATTCTTAGAAATTATGTTAAAAAGTTTACACTTTCCTAGTGAAATATCTTTATTTAGTGACAAATTATCGTGCAACTCAAATTCCTTTACTTGAAATAATTATTTTATTGTTGCACTTTTCTCTTCCTCTTATGATTTTTTTTTTAATTGTAATGAAAACCCACTTGTCACATTTCACTATTCACCTTATAAGCAGTCACCACTCTTGCATATTATCCCCTATCTAGTAAAAATAGATTACATTTTTTTTAATGTTGTCCTCTTGGTGAAAATATATAATTTTACCATGCCATTTTGTAGGTAAAAAGACGTCACTTAATGGATTTATTTTTCTTTTTAGTTACATTTGATCTTCATCATTGAAACTAATAATAACTCTTTTATTCATTTCTTTGGATGAAAATAACTAGCATACATATATTTTAAAAATCTACGTAACATAAGCCGAGAGATATCATTTGTTATTTCAATTTTGAAAAGTTAAAAATAGCCATCTTTCAACAAAAAAAGTTATTGGAATGATCACCTAAAATTGAATATAATATAATGTCAGTAGCAAAGATAAGACATTCTCCACAATCATATTAGTTTTCTTAGGAAAAAAATCATTAAGCATAATCTAATAAATATTAAAAGATATAATATAATTGATTTTATTTAAATGTCTCTAAAATATAATGATTGTATTATAAAACAATCATAATGTGTATTAATTATAAATTAAAGTGATTCTATACTATAATTATGAAATTTGTATTAATTACTATTAGTTATTATAACCTTGTGGTTCCCATGGTAGTAAATGCAAAGCTGAAAATGAGCACTAAAAATAAAATCAAATATGAGCACTTAAAATCACTAAAAAAAGCTAATAAAATTTAAATCTCATTTCTCTGAAATGCTCACATTTACTTCTGTAAAAGATCATTTGCAACGGTATGCTATATGGTTTTCAAATATTTTGAAAACTAAGATAAATTTATATTATTAAAATTCTAATTTATTAATAATATTTTATTTTTCACATACAATTAAATTCATTCCAACCCTTTTCTTAGACCCCCAAACTAATGTACCCTCTGATGAACCCATTCCACATCTCCCTTATACTGAACCTCCATCTTCCTCTAACCCCCCATCTCTTCATTTTACCTCATCCCATCCCAAACCCTCCAATGTGCATCTGGCTGGTGATCCTCAAGCCCTAGCCTAGTTTGTCGATCCTTTTCAGCCCTTATTAACCCTTGTTTCATCCTCTGTTGTTATCCCTCTTACGCCTCATCCACCATATTCATTACCAAGAATATCCTTCCCTTCAATTGTCTCTCCCTCTCAGCATGTGTGTCCACCTCTTAGTCCTTGTTTTAGGCTCCACACCCCCTGCTTCAGCAAGCTAATAATCTGTTCCTTCATAAACCCTCTAATCAGCTGGTTTCTCAAGTTCAAATGATTATTTCTAAGGCTAATGTGGTATTGAATGATAATATAATTGATTCTATCATTGAGAGTTTTGATGCTTCCCTCTCCTGGTTGCAATGTAAAGGAGAGATCCCAACTTCAGTTAATCCTTATGATCTTCTTTCTCTAGATTTAGATTCTAATCTACATGAGGTGCCTGTTAATTTTCTCCATCCCCGTTTGGCATTGTGAGGGATAAAGCTAGATCCTTTTGTCCTATTTTTCAATCTCCTTCAACCAAGACCTCTCCTAGGTCTCCTGCTAAATAGAAAGGTAGGCCTTCTATTGAATCTAAGATTCGTAATATGATTTATGTTGGTATTCAAACTAAAATACCGTTTACCCTATATCAGGGTAAAAATAGTTAGATGAAGCCTTCGATTAGCCCTCCAACTCTGAGGGATTCTAAGGCCAAGAGGAATCTCCACCCTGAGTATGTTGGGGATACTAACTCTACCATTAAAATTACTCAAGAAAGGAGGGGAAGCAAATCTTCTCGTCTGGATAAACGAGGATTATTTCGTAGAATGTTAGGGGTTTAAATGCTCCTAACAATAAATGGCTCATTAAGAGCCAATTGTTGAACTAAAATTTTGACATTGCTCTTGTTATCTCTCAAAAATGCACCCTTGCAAAGTCTCTGAACTTAGCATTCTAGATAAACATGGAAACACTCCAGAGTTGTGGGTTACTCAAAATTGGATTGAATCTCTAGATTCTAGGCCAACTCCTATATGATGCTTTACCTTAAAATTAATGAAACTGAAAACCTCTTGAAGGAAAAGGGAAAAGAAAAGCTTAATCTAGAAATGAAAGAAACTAAAACTTAAGGTGATGCACCAAAATTATAAATACAATAATGTTTTTTAATCACAATGAAGCTTAAAATCACCTAACTGCGGGATGCAACCTTCAAATGATAACTCGTGTATAACAGTGCTTCATAAGATGATCTGACAACAACAATTAGTAGGAATTTCTTCACAACTAATAACTAAAGTCTTGACACAACTTATAACCTATACACAAATATTCACTTATCAAAGTTGTTGTAATGAGACATAAATTAAAGGATTCTAGAAAAGAAACAAATACATTTACATCAATCAATGATTAGCACACAAGAAATAAGGCTCAAAATAGATCCAATATGTAGGCTATATTATGATCCAAAGGTAAAACAATCATATATCTTCAAAAGAGTTACAAGAAACATGCAAAATGCTAAGGACTCAAAATAAGTCACTAAACACCAGCTGCATAAAATCTGAACTCCTGAATGAGATACAATAAAACATACACAATGTAAAGGACTAAAAAAAAGTCACTGAGCAAAGGCTGCCTAAAAATTGAACTCCCCAAAACTAGTACAAATGAGGGAATATATCATCCTCAAGTTCCCTCCAGAATTCCCATAAACAAAGGAGTTGAATTCTTAAAATGGGGTCAAAGCCAGAAAAATAGCCCCAAAAAGAGGAACATGATCTTCCCAAAAAGATCTCAGATAAGTCGAAGAGTCCTCTTTATTTTAGAACTCAGGATGATGACTCTAGAAATTCTCTACCTTCTCCTGTATCTGCTCCAAGTGTTTCTAAATTTTCCACCTTTCTTTTCCACATAAATAAATCACATGCAATTGACACCTGACATGTCCTTATTGTTTTGACAATTTACCTATGTCATTCATTGGCTCCAAACTCGTGGCAGTACCTTCATTTCCCTCAGCAAAGTCACGGTTAAACCACCAAGACAGGTGATGCCCAGTCCCTAACTCTCAACTCAAACAACTATTCCATATAGAAACTCACGACCTAGCGATAATCCGTGAACCATACCATCTGAGACACATGGTGCCCAGTCTCTAGCTCTCAACTCAAACAACTGTTCCAATATATAGAAGCTTGCAACCTAGCAAAAATTCATGAAACATACCATCTGAGACATGTTGCACACAAATGCTAGCTCTTAGCTCTTACAACCTTTGCACATTTATACTAGAAAACTAGCGACTAACAGTTAAAGACTCTATCTCAAGGTCGCAACTGTCAACCTTCATACCAGCGAGCTCACGATGACATGACATCTAACTGCCAACACCCTTAGTCCTTGGCTTGTAGCCTAAAACAACTAACCACATCCTAACCCAAGAATTTCCGACCAACATCTTTTTTTACCATCATGACCTCATCCCCAACTCGCTAGTATTTCATGCAATCTTCCTTAATCTCCACAAACTGATAACCAGATCCTTTAATTCAAATCAATTGCAACGTGGCAATTTCTTGCTAATTCTCTAACTATCCTCCTGACCACCTTGTAACCCTTGCTAGCCTGTGACATATCTCTACATGGCACCCTATCACTAACTCTCTAGGCTGAGAAGAATATTCCCTTTCATCCTGTGAGCCAGCGATGAGTAACAACAAATTATTAGTCACTAACTCTCTAATATTTCATGCTAATTTTACTCATAGTCGCGAGATGGAGACAACTGTTACTTCAATATTATGGATAGGTGAGAGTCTCTCACTAGCTCTCCAACTAAAAACTTGAACGCCTTGAACACACGAGAGATACTGACAACCATCGATCTGACCTTTATCACCATCACATTTGAACCTCCACATGGTTGTTTCTCATTAACTCTCTATCCTAAGAAGAATATTCTTTTTCATCCCACGAGCCAACGATAAGGAATAATTTCAAACACATGGTGGCCTATCTCTAACTCGCAACCAACATTTCTTAACTTCTCATGACTTCACAACCTCGCGTCAACCGCTACTCGCAAGCTCTCTACTGTTATCTCTGATTGTCTTTAACCTCTGCGACCCAACAACAACCACCACTCGCAAGCTCACCAACATATTATACTATCTTCCTTGACCGCCCAGACCTTGCAAAAACTAACAACAATTTCTTGCCACCAGCTCATGTCTCTTATTGTTGACCGCCACTATCTCTCTCGACCTCCCAACTAACCACTTGATGTCATCTCCATGGGCCTTGATTTGACTGCCACGTTACTTGCCACCTCATCATCTTCATTGACTTTTTGTGCCACGTGGCATGCATCGACTCACTTCCAACCTTCCTTGTGGATGCCACATCACCTTAGGCCCACAAAATATTCCAAGTCAACCCCTATTTGTCCACCAAACGTGTCCGAGACTCCTGCCAAAAGGTTCCTTCCATTTTGGAACTTCTAATGTGTGCATCGATGTATAAAAATAAAAATTTACCCACAAACATGGCCAATGTGGGATAAACCAAATCAAGAATCCCTTGCCCTACTCGCACATTGCTAGACCGCCATAACCTGCACACTCTCGCTGGCATGCTAGGTTCAAACCTTCTTGGGAGCCACATTTACATCCACATGCCATGCCTTCATTATTAACTGGTTGATTGAAAGCATGATGGCATGTGAAATCGGGCCTGAGCACAAATTTGGTAACATCTCTCATTCAGGAAACTAAAATGTCTGACTCAGCCACCTCTCCTCTTTTTTATTAATGGAAATTGGGGAGTTTTTGGTCTTCCCCTTCCGATGGATCTTTGGGAGGCCTTACTATCCTTTGTGATCCTAATAAGGTCTATGTGGAACCTATCTCTAAAGGTAAATATTGGATACTTTCCATTGTTGAAAGCTGTTGTTCAAAATTGTCACTTTGGTTTTTTAATATTTATGGTCCTACATCTATCATTGAGAAAAAAAAGTTATGGAATCTTCTTGGAGTATTTGTTAAGGCTTTACATGGGGAGTTACTCATTTTGGGTGGGTAATTCAATGCAGTTCTAGACAATGATGATAAAATTCGGGGGATTTTTCCTCGCCAAAAGTAATGATGGATTTCAATCAATTCATTTTTTATTGTAACTTACTTGATGTTTCCCCTAAAATGGGTAGGTTTTGTTGGCAAGTGATTCCTTCAGGAGTGTTATGGAACACTTGAGGGTTGTCAATTATAGTAACACATCTACTATGGATGGTCACTTGGAGTGGAACACAGTTTTGGAGCTTGGGATTGCAAAATGACTAAGTACATGAAACCGAATTATAGAGTATGGAAGTACAGTTTTGATCAGCGAAGATAGTATATGATGGATGGAGACATGCAGGCTTAGAGTAATATATTTTGGGATATGTATGACCTTCAGTTAAGGTTGCTTGAGTTTTGTTGTTGATTGCAGAGAGATATAGACAGTTGAATACATGTGAAGATAGAGTAACAATGATATAGGGTAGATGAACAGTTGTGAAGATTGAGGTAGTATAACGCAAAGTCCAAATGTGCTAGGTTGGATTTGGATTATGGATTACCTATGTTTTGATAGTGTATGGTCGTTGACTTGGCAATTAATTTTTGTATAAGTATTAATTATATTTTGTGATGTAATTGGAAGTCAACTGGGTAATGAAATAATATATATATATGGAGAGCTTTTGAGAAGCGAAGAAAGGATGTGATATGTGATGTGAGAAAGTGTGAAAAGTGTGTGATGAGTATATGTGGTGAATGAGATTATGTAGATGTGATGCATGGATGCATTATGATGTCAAAATTAGACAGATAGTGATGCGAGTTACAACTGGAACTACCTAAGCATATTAGATGCTTGTTTTGTTCATTCTTGAGAAAGCATTGTAATAGTCTTATATCTCTGATTGTATGAGCATTGAGCTTAGTATACCTATAACAGGGTTTTTTATTCCTCTAAAAAGGAAATGTGCTAATGTAATATTTAGCTCCTAACAGGGCTAGTTCTCCTAATAGTGACTCAATAATTTTAGTGCATATTTGTGGGTACCATCCCCACTGGGGTTTTCCCTTGGCCAGGGTTTACTCGACAACAATTTATGGTGTTATGAGTTATGAGTTATGTGTTGTGTGTTTATGTTCTTTTCATTTTAGTATTTATTTAGTTAAGTTTGAATTAATTGGCTCATGTTTAAAGTGGTGTAATATTGATTCACCCCCTCTCAATATTACTTAATCCTAACAATTGGTATCAGAGATTTTGGCCCTTGGAGAGAAATCTTAGCAGCTTAAAGGGAGATCAAGATGGATTTTGAAAGTTTGGAGGAAAAATTTGAAGCAACACCTGAAGAACTTGATAAGGCTAAAGCAGAGAATGGTGACTTGGAATTCAAATTGAGAAGAGCAGAGGGTTTCATCAAGAAACTGAAAGAACAAATTGAACTTTCCAAAATTCAGAGACAAGATCTTATGTATAAGATAAAAGAGGATTCATATAATGATACTTTAGATTAGATAAAACAACCTAAAAGATACTTGAAGCTTAATCATGAAACCACTTCCATTCATATGGCTAATTAGATTCAACAGGAAAAGGATGTTAGAAACAAAATTGAAGAAACCTTAAAGGATGCTAATATTAAGATGGGACAAATGAAGACTAAAATTTATCACTACAAGAACAAGTATATGGAATTAGAGAAATATAATCAGATCATAAAAATGCAAACTTGTTGAGGCTAAGAAACACATTGAGAGACTTCACTTGAGTAGTGACTTGATTGATGAGCAAAGAGATGGACAAAAACCTAAAGGAGACACGAATGGAGTTGGCTTCAATGAAGCTGAATGTTCAAAGACTCAGGAAGAAAAATCTGAAGAAGACTGATGGAGAAATAAGTACTCTAGAAGAACCTAAAGAATAGATCAAAACTTTCAAAGGTATATGTTTTGGATGCAATAAGATTGGACACATGAAGAGAGAATGTAGAAGTAAATTTCCTTATAGATATTTTAATGGCTATTGCAACAATTGTCATGCATATGGACATAAGAAAGCAGAATGCAGGAAACCTGATCAATCAAGAATCAAACAAGATTACATTAGCGAAGAAACAATAACTAAGATCACATGTTACAAATGTAATAACTTTGGGCACATTGAAAAGTATTGTAAGTTACAGGTTAATCAGAATAGGCCACCTCCTACATGTTAAAAATGTCACAATCCAGGACATATGGTGAATTTTTGCAGATACAATATAGCTGATAAAAGAAGAGTATCACTACCTATGGTTATAAAGCAGAACATTGGTGATACTGGTAAGAGTCTTGCAGATTATATGGATGAATTCAAGTCTTTTATACAAAACCTGAAGATGAAAATAGTGGTAAGGTATGAAAGGTAAAAGAAATAAGTGAGGTATTGGTTCAAGGAGAGTCAATAAATAATATTGAGCCTTTGCCTGATGCTAACATTGATACATCAACCTACATGGCCAAGCATGTCCTTAGGGGGGCATTGGAAGAAAACATCATAAATATATCCAAACCCTGATTATGTGAAGTAAGCTCTTGTGAGCTTAGGGAGAGTATGTACAAATGTTGTGTAGCATATATCTGTGATTGCATGGTTATACAAATCTTTATGTTTTGATTGCCAGATTGATAATCGACTAGATTATGTGCAGAGATGAGTTTATTGGGAATTGTGTCATATCTTTATACAATGAAGTATAAAGTCAGTTGAAAGAACTTGTTTATACATCATTCAAAGAACAGAGCCTAAGGAGAACAAAGTTTAGAGAAAAAGAAGCAAAGAAGCAAGTACATTGAGTGTTTGATTGAAGAAAAAATTTACATATCAATAGATAAAAGGTATTTAGATCTTCCTCGAAACTTTGGTTATGGATACTACGTTAATTTTTGATTTCACTGAAAGACCTAGGTATACATTTAAGAAAAATCTGAAAAAATGAAAGACATGATTGGAGAAGATGGTAAGATGAAAGATGAGTTCACACATCTTGAGAACCTTAGTATCATGCAGTTAACCAAACTTTATGAATTCAACGAAGAAGAACGGATTAAGATCCTTCTAAGCAGAGTGCACAATAAATTTATTTGTCTTGGAGATCAGCCTGTGAAGATTTGCAGTGACCTAATTCATGGTATAACAGGATTGAATAATTCTAGAGCCATTTCTCTTGCAGAGAAGAACACAAAGAAAATGGTGGAAACCCTAACAGAATTGAAATGGGATAAGAGACCGATGACAATTAATGACATATTTCAGCAGGATGTTAGATTGATTTTGATGATTCTAGGATATAAACTTCATTACAGTTGCCGACTTAATTCAGTATCAACGGATGTAATTTTGATGGCATATACAATGGTTAAGGAAAATGTTAATTATAATCTATGAGAAGTACTTGCACAACAATTTTTGGAAAATGTGAGGCAAATTAAGAAAGATAGGACTAAGGCATTCAGATTTGGATCTTTACTAGTACACATGTATATTCATATTGTGCATAAATTCCCTGGTATGCACCCTAGAGCTTGGAAAGACAGTGAACCTACTGGAATATAGATCACATTGAGCTACAGAAGATAGAATAGAACATGGGTTGATGGTGAGCTATTTGCGATTATCAAAATCTTGCAGAGATAGATGAAGGAAAGAGAGAGGACTCCTGAAGCATTGGTAAAGAAGTACAAAGACTCAATATTTTTTAAAGTTGAAACTGATTGTGTTTTCTTTGAGGCACTGCAACCCAGGAATAAGTGGTGTTATCCTCTGGGATATGAAGTTAGTTTTGAGGTCTTGATTATGTAGGTTGAGCACATTCTATTTTCATAGATTGATCCATCCGAAGAAAGATGATGAACCTATGAAGAAAAATCAGAAAAGATAAGGCAAGAACATACTAGAGGTGTAAGAAAGAGGAAATTCTTGGTAGATGATCTAGCAGCCAAGGCTAAAATAAAAAAAGAGGATATGAAAGTGGTAAGAAGGAATATGATAGAAAGAGCTTCTGGGTTGGCGAGCACTGCTCCTGTAGCCCTTCCACCTCCAAAAGTTGAGAAGGTAATCAATCCACCCTCTACTGTGATTGATGTATCTAGGAATACACCTACACCACCAAAGAGAACATCGCAGAGAGAGAAACCTACGGAAATTCCTAGAAGGAACACAAGGTCCACTAAACAGGACTCTCCACCTAAGAAACAAAGGACAAAAGTTGAAGTGAAGGGAGAAGAGAAGAAGGTAGAAAAGAAGGAAGAAGAAAAGAAGAAAGTAGAAGAGAAGAAGGTAGAAAAGAAGGAAGAAGAAAAGAAAGTAGAAGAGAAGAGCACTGAGGTGAAACAACTTTGGAAACCTGACATGAAAATACTGGAGAAGAGAATAGTTGAGCAGGGAAAGCTTATCTATTTGATCAGATACTATGAGAGGTATGACACATTAGATAAACTTTTGATTGAAGACATGGTGATAAATCATTTTCTTGCTTTTAAGAACTTGTTAGAAGTTGAAGGTAGCATACCTAAATAACTCTATGAGAAATTAGAAATAAGGAAACAATTAGTATAGATAGAAGATGAAACAATCAGAATAAAAGTAGTTGAAAATATGTTACCTGTTGTTTCAGTTAAAGAAATGGAAAATGTTTTAAAATATTTAAAACATTTACTGAGAACTAAGTCTAGATTGGTAAAGATAATGGGGAGAAGATATGATGAAGTGGTTGAGGAAACACAGAAGGTTTTGGACAAAGTTCTGATGGATACTGAACCTGATAAGTTCTCACCACAAAAGGCTACTAAGCCTAAATCTATTGAAAGAGGTGAGTCATCAAGGATGGTTGAAATAAGTCTTGATAAGTCAATGGGCGAAGACACTAGTGAATTTGTGAGTACGATGAAGCAACCAAATTTATTTTTTTATGGTGTGCATGTGTCTTTGGATACCTTGCAGGATGATAGTGACCCTTTTGGGAAGGATACCAACATAGAAGGAAACATTGTTCCTGAAATGGAAGAGAAAGATGAGAAAAAAGTGAGCGAAGTTGAAGCAAAGAAGGAGACATTGATTAAAGTTGAAGAGAAACAAGATAATCATACATGTGTTTCTTCATCCTTATTTTTGGCAAGTGGAGATAAGACTCTAAACATTGATGTTGAGAGTATGGACGAAGATGAGTTGATGAAGCTATCCTTCATCACATTTTCTAAGGCAAAGGAGAGATCTGAGCAGAAAGGTGAGAAGAAGTCAAGGGTAATGGAAAGAGTAGTTGATACTTTCAACAAACTCCTACCTATACTTTTTTATTTCCAATCAAAGGATAGTGCAGAAAACTTGAACAAAGTGTTGGATGACTTTGACAATCATTATGAGTCCTTGGAGAAGATTGCTGAAAAGAAAGCAGAGAAGAAGTACCCTGCGAAGAAGCTGGAGGAAATATGCAAGTCTATCTCATGGGACTTGGGCATATTGAAAAAAACTATATCAGAGGAAATAAGTTGTGTATCGCATGGAAGGAAGTTATATAGTTACTGTATAAATCCTGTCAGACATCTGAAAAACATTTAGGAGATTATAGTTAAAGACAGACTACCTTTGGACTAGTCACTAGATGATGGACAGTTGTGAGACCTCTTCACTCTCTATATTGGAGTTAGACAGAGAAGTGTATAGGATATTGGACAAGATGAGTGTCTTGGATACAGAGAAAAGGAGAGTTGTGGGAAGACTTGGTATGCTGAAGAGTTTAATCACTCCTAAGTTATCAATTTTGGAGACACATCTTTCTGACATGGAGAAGACAACGCAAGCCCTTACAGAACATATGCCTATTGAGATAAAGGCAACAAAGACATATTCATTTGCACTAAATGGGCTGATTCATGTGAGTCAAATAGTGGTGAAAACTTGGTCAGAGGAAGTGAAGATCTTGGAGAGCTCATTCCAAGATGTATTCAAGATGGTATAACATTTTTGGTAAGCTGTGGCACAATTTTGTTATGTATTTTATATTCTTGTATACCTTTTCCATTGATTTCAAAGGGGGAGAAGAGAACATATAGAATAGATATATAAAGGAGATAAAGGATATTGTGTATATCTTTTTGGTATTGACACTTAGTCATTTTTCACTAACTGTTTCCATCAATGCCAAAGGAAGAGATTGTTGGAAAGTGATTCATTCAAGAGTGTCATGGATCACTTGAGGGTTTCCATTTATGGAAACACATCTAGTATAGATGGCCACTTGGAGTGGAACATAGTTTTGGAGCTTGGGATTGCAAAATGACTAAGTACAAAAAGCAGAATTACAGAGTATGGAAGTATAGTTTTGATCAGCAAAGATAGTATATGATGGATGGAGACATGTGAGCTTAGAGGAAGATATTTTGGTATATTTATGTCCTTCGGTTAAGGTCGCTTGACTTTTGGTGTTGATCATAGAGAGATACAGACAGTTGAAGACATGCAAAGATAGAGTAATAGTGATACAGGGCAGATGAACAGTCACAATGATTGAGGGAGTATAATGCAAAGTCCAAACGTGCTAGGTAGGATTTGGATTATGGATTACCTATATTTTGATAGTGTATGGTCGCCGACTTGGTAATTACTTTTTGTATAAGTATTAATTCTATTT